>CM038793.1:201830396-201998780 GCA_021764765.1 Vicia sativa | reverse complement strand
TCACCTTGTGGAAGAATGATAAGCGACTACTAGATCACCGACTAGGTAACTTCGATTGCTTGACTTTCTTGTTGAATGCTCTGATCATTCGCTTCTGATAGATCTGTCCATGGCAGATGGATGCGAGTCGTTTCTCATCAATAAGATTGATCGGTCGGGGCGATTACGGATCAATAAATCTTAAGCCTAACTCGCATCATCGGGAGGACCGGTTGAGGTGTATACGAACCTCGATGGGTGGAACTTCCATACCGTGCAGAAGGGGTTGCCCTGCAGGCGTTCGTCTGTAGTGCGATAACCATGAAGAGCAAATGGTAACATCTCATGCCAATCTTTGTAGGTCACGGTCATCTTCTGTATAATCTTCTTAATGTTCTTATTGGCGGCTCCCACTGCGCCATTCATCTTAGGCCGATATGGAGAAGAGTTGTGATGCGTGATCTTGAACTGCGTGCAGAGTTCGGTGATCATCTTGTTGTTGAGATTAGAATCGTTATCTACGATAATCCTTTCGGAGATGTCGTTACATCATACCAATTTTTACCTAATATACCACCTCACGTTTGCATCAACGCACCATTAGATTTAGAGCAATTAATCGGGTGTGGAGTTCACAGGTCAAAATTAGGGTTTCATCAAATTTTCATCTGATTCAAGAGGCAACCAATTAGGGTTTGAGTTTTACTCACCTCATTTGATCTATCTTGATCAAATCATCAACCTCTGATCTTCAGATATCCAACTTTTATCATTGATCAATCGAGGATCGACCAATTAGAATTTTTGTCGAGCATGAGTAATCTCTGATTTTCTGATCAATGAATGACTTTTTTGTTAGAGATTGATCTTCATATCTTAGATACAACATGTTGACCTAATTTCTGGATTCAAAACATCACAGAAGTTCACAGGATTCATCAGTCAATTTTCAAAACATCTGATGAAATTTCATCTGCACAAGAAAAGTCAAACTTTGACTTTTGGTCAACTTTTTTCAAAACAAAACTTTTTCCATCATCAAAATACTTCAGATAATCCATCATGATCATAAAAAATCAAGAAATTTGGAAAAGTCAACAAAAAGTCAAAATTTCTAACACTTAGAAAAATTTTCAAGTGTTAAAATTTTGTACTTTTTCCAAACTTCATGGCTTTTTTTCACATAGTTCCACTTTGAATTGGAAAAAACTCAAAACATGCAAGTTGTAGCCCTTGAAACAAGCTTTCCAAAATTTCCAAGAACTCTCAAATCCATGGAGTCTAGCTACACTTTTGCTTTTGAAACATAGAGCTCCAAAATCTTTGAATTTCAAGTACAAAGTTCAAGATTATAGGTCATTTTTGAGTTTCTTCTTCCAGGAACAATGCCACCTTGCAAAGTGAGTTAGGACTGATAAAAAATCAGTTGGAGATAATTATGATGAGATAAGTTCAACTTGGAAAAATTAGCCATGGTTAAAAGGAAGTTTCCTTTTGCATTTAATGCAAAAATGACTTCCTTGCCCTCTAAGGCAAGTTGAAATTACCAAGGCCAAACTTTCTCACTTATTTTTCAGAACTCATGGCCTATAAATAGAGGTTTTGTTTTCAATTTCAAACACACCAAAGCCATGCAAGTACATGCTTTCATTCTTCTTTCTTAAAATTCAAGAAACATAGTTCAAATTGAGAAAACTTGCATTTTTGAAAACTTGTAAAAAACTTTGAGTAATTTGGTGTCTAACATGTTTTAATATCAATATGAAACTTGTTTGAAACATAAAATCAACACTAGCCAAGCTGAAAAACAGATTTTGCATTCTATGTACATAAGCTTGCCAAAACTGCCTTAAACTTCGAATCCATACTTTGGCTCGAGCAACATGAGTTTTGATCATCCAAACATCATCAACATACATCATAGACATGATGCAGACCATTAACAACAAACTGTAACACCTCTAACCACGATTTTCAGTTTCAATTTGAGTTGTATGCAGGTCGACTTGGTCAGAGCAATCCAAGCAAGCTCATGATGTGCAGACCATCCTCACACCTTCCATAAGGTCCGTTGGTGCTCAAGCAATCACAAAATCACAACTGGAAACACTCAAACGCAGAATTCGATTCCATCTTCAACAGGTAAGAACACCAACTTTGAACTCTGTTATTTCTTGATTCAAATGAAAAAAAACTCTTGGCCGTTTTGTTTCTGCACTATCCACGACCATTAACCCTCAATCAATTGAACAATTCATCAACCATACACGATTTCAATTAGATTTTTCAGTTTTAGGGTTCTTCGTGTTCTTCAGAAATTCAATCATGATAAATGTAAAATAAATGAAATTAATGAACACCATCATGTTCCTGGGCTTGAAACGAGCAAGATTGATGTTTACATCTTTTGATTTCATCAAGAAACGAAGATTGGAGGATGGATTGAAGGATTGGAGAAGATGATGAAGCTTGCGCGCGTTTTTTTTTTAATTCAAATATCATTTTAAAATATATTTAGTTAGTTTAATCACAATACACGGATGTATTGCCGCCCCAGCGGTTGCCAGCTCACTCTTAAGTCACTATACCATGCCTTGCCTAACAGGTCCCGGGTTCGATTAGCCTTGGGACCTTTTTGCCAAACTTTTTAATTTTTCATTCATATTTTTTTACAAACTTTGACATTTTCAAAACCCAATCAAAACTCCTCATTTTAAGGTGATTTTTTGTACACTTGTCAATTAATGTATCGATTTTATGATAGTGCAAAAATTTTCAGAAAAAACTTTCATCCGATTATATTTTGATCGAGCCGAAAATGGTACTTTTGAGTACTTTTCAAAACACCTTTAAAGGTGATTTTTTCAAACTTTCAAAGCCCGATTCTTTTCAAAACTTCTTATGCGTAAACTTCACATTTCAAAAACACTTTCAAATAGCATTCTTCAAAACTTTTCATCAAACTTGCATCTTTTTCCATGATCGATCCGATTAAATGATAAAACCGAATTCGTTTTCTCTTAAACCGATCATGGGCCTCCCTTACAGTGTAAGTCCCAATATTCTTTATGTACATACATATTTTCCTTGTACATATCAAATTCTTTTCATATACATACAAATTTTTACCTGTAAATAATACAGATATCTCTGTAAATACTCAAACACAGATAAACTTTGATCGTTTGTTTCCGTTTCGTATGTATATACACTAAATACCATTGGTCTTGAAAGGAGCATTCTTCCTGGTGAAACTGCTTTTAAACCAATGGGCCACCCTTATGGTGTAAGTCCCAACCCTCCTATGTACATCCACATCCATCTGTACATAAATACTCGTTCGTGTACATATTTACTTCCTTGTACACATTCAAACTTGTAAATAATCAAGTTACGCCTGTTTTAAACGTTCGTTTCACAGCCACTTGTTTATATTTACTTCAAAAACTTTTGTAAATAAACATCATTGCATTGTTTATATTTCCTTCACAAACTTCTGTGAATACATATCACACACACACTTGTTTATATAACTGTCTAGTTATAACATAACAACTAGTCTAACCAATAGGTTCACCACAGTTTAGCTTCCTCTTGGGTTTTATACAAGATAACTCATCCCTGCAGAGTTATAGCCTCCTCTTGGGCTTTGTACAAGGTAACTCATTCATCTGAGTTCAGCCTCCACTTAGGCTTCATATAAGACAACACTCCCCTGTTGAGTCAGCCTCCTCTTGGGCTTCGTTCAAAAGAACTCCTCATTGAGTTTAGCCTTCTCTTGGGCATCATACAAAGAAAGAGACCAGGAAATCTCTTAACCCTCTATTGGGCTTCCAATACAAAGAATCACCAGCTAGGATAGAACCACGAGTATAATTTCCCGGTGAAATTGCTCTTAATTCCAAAAGGATGGTTTCCCGGTGAAATCCCTTTTAAAGAAAAAGCCAGCCATACCTTATAGCTTCCTCTTGAGCTTCATACAAGGACCCTCGATGACGCTCGGAATGCCTCCTCTTGGGCTAACAATACAAGGACCCATGGGCTTCTTAAAAGCATCCCTTTAATCCAATCAATTTCTCCTCAAGATTTAGACGTTTATCATCTCTATGGAAGAAGTATCTCATCTATCACATCACATACAATCAAAAACTTTTCAAACTCTTTTCAAACAAAAACATCTCTTAATCGTAAGTGGTAACGCTTGTACACTCAAGCAAAACACCCAATGCTTACAATTAAAAGATTCAATCATCTTTTTCAAACATCTTTCTTAAACATGTAAGTGGTAACACTTGCACTCAAACAAAACACCTATAACACAGCGAAAGATTCAATCATTCAAACTTTTCAAAAATGTATGTGATAAAATAGATTAGATACATTTTTCATTAAGATGACATTTGTCTGTGTCTCTTACTAACCTCCCGTTGCTTCCACTAGCATAAGTGGGAACTACGATTGCTCGACTTTCTCAACATCCCTTTGAGAATACGTAGGCACAAGGTCTCATCCTTGGCGAGCAAATTTCTTTCTCTCTCAGATCAAATAAACCATAGATCCTTGTAGATCCGAGCTACAAATGCTCTGATTCCCACTAGGGGATATGTATGTAGAAGATCCAAATATCTTTGCGAGCACAATAATAACAAACACTAGGGTCCCACATAATCTATCCTTCTTAAAATCCGAAGGAGCTTTCCCAATCATAGAAATAGCAATTAAAACACATAAACATATCAAACGTATTCATATATAAAGCTATAGATAACTATATATATTTAGGGTGCTCCATCTATTCCCTTTATATAACAAACCCCCTTACCTGGAATCTCCCCAATGCGTTGCGTCTAGTTCGCGCTAGTCGTAATGCATATCATAATCAATTGAGGGTATTAGCATCTTTCTCCTTTTTCATAATCATAATTTCTTGTGTTGAAAATAATAAAGCTTGATGCTCGCGGCATCTTTATAAACAAATCAAAAGAGTAAATCGTTTGAGCGAGGATTGATTGATTCGATTCCCTAGCGCGTCACTTTTTAAAGCGAACAGGAAAAATGGCGACTCTGCTAAGGAGTACGCTAAATTTTGATTTTTAAAAAAATGTGACTCTGCTCAAGAGCTCCAAGCTTTTTTTGTTTTCAAAAAAGGAAAAAAAAAGGGTTAAGCTTTTATATTGTGCATATGTTTGTTTTTTTTATTGTGTGTTTTCGCGATTTCATCGATGGAAGAAATCTAACCCAGTTTAAGAAACATTTTAAGATCTAGGTGGGGGTATAGTCCTATTAATTTGTGAGAAGTCTCAGTACTTACGGAGTTAAGTTGATATCCCTCTCTCAGTGGAGGTTGTTTTGGGAGTATTTGTGTTTAGCAAGTATTTGCGAAGACATTTTGCTTTCAAGGGAACTTGCGAAGCTGAGTGGTGTAGAACACATAACCCATCACGGCCATTTAGGATGTATGCGAGAAATTCAGGCGTAAGCCTAGAATAGTGTCATGCAGACTACGATCGGCGAGTTTTCTTGAAAAATATTATTGGACTTGAGTATTCAACAAATCCGATAATATTTCAAAGAAGCGTTGAGCACATATTATCGATAGAACCGTTTCAGGATGAATAAGCCCTTAGAACTTACCCGTTTGATTCTTATCGTTGGCCTCATGCTCGTGACTTGAGCGTTTGACCGTGTGTATAACTACTAACCATGTTTGCCGCATTCATGCATTCATTCAAAACTTCATTTCTCTTCCCATTTCCAAAGAATTTAGAGATTTTTCTTTGTAAATATTTTAGGTTAGAGTGATGGACGTTAGGAAGATTCACCAAGAGATACAGTTTTAGAATTCACGTAGGAAGTTGAAAGAGTTAGCATCCTTGGTAGAAGATCCTCAGATTTCGAAAGCGCTATGGAACTCTTTTAACTATTACGAACACCAACGTTGATGAAGGACTTCTCAAACTTTCGTTCAATTTCACGATCCAGTCTATCATTTGTTTCACTTTCCACGACTATCTCGGTTGATGCCTACTTTGGAAAAGTGCTGCACATACTAGGTATCTCAGTATCAGACAAAGTGCCTTTCAATGGTTTGGAAGCCATTCCCAAGTCACCAGTCATCGCCACGATGACTCACTTAAAGAAGTCTGAGATAGACAAAAACCTAACTACCAAAGGAAAACTCTTAGGACTAACTTCAAAGTTCCTAATGGAAAAGGCTCTTAAATTCACTGAAGCCGGTAGTATGGTAGCCTTTGAAGCTATTTTAGCTTTACTCATCTATGGATTGGTGTTGTTTCCCAACGTCCCAAGTTTCGTTGATATCAACGCCATAAGGATTTTTTTGATTGGAAACCCCGTTCCCACTTTGCTTGGTGATACATACTTCTCCATTCATCATAGGAATCATCAAGGAGATGGAACTATCGTGTGTTGTGTACCTCTGTTTTTCAAATGGATTGTCTCACACTTGCCTAAATCTCCTATCTTCCGCGAAAACAAAGACGATTGGCATTGGTCTAGAAGGCTCATGTCTCTTACAAACAACGATATCCATTGGTATACCTTGGCAGACAATGAGACGGAAATCATTGAGAGCTGTGGAGAATTTGCCAACGTACCTCTCATTGATACAAAAGGAGGAATCAACTACAACCCATTCCTGGCGAGACGTCAACTCGGATACGCAAACTCTAGTAAACCTCTTGGTTTTACAGTAGAGAGTTACTTCTATCATGAAGGGGAGGATTTCCAACGTTTGAAAGCCAGAATGATCAGAGCTTGGCATCACATTCGAAGGAAAGAAAAAGGTAAGGCAAAGAATTGTGTAGCCATGGAAATCTACACTTCTTGGATAAAGAAAAGAGCGAAGGAATTCCGAATGCCTTACGCTTATGAGGAACCCATATTCTCAACCACTTCCAAATCAATAATTTTTCCCGTCGAGACTATGGGAGAATACCAAGAAGCTTTGGCCAAGATGAGGCTTGAGAAAAAAAACTTTGGAAGACAAATTCCTTAAGACTGATCTCGAAAACGAGAAGCTTAAGAAGCAAGTCAAAGATCATGAAAAGACGCTTTACTTCCAGGATGAATGGCTCATGGAGAAAGATGAGAATATTCGTCAGAAAGATAACGCGATCAAAAGATACATCAAAGAAAGGAAAAGAAAGCTTGAGGAAATGACAACCAGCGATCCTGCTCCCGACGAGTGGAAGAAAGTCATCAGTAAGCTAAAAGCTGAGAAAGCTGAACTGAAAGCTCACTATGGAAAGGAAATCCTGAAGTTAAAGCTACATCAAGCCTTTGGATCTTCATCCGACGAGGACGATTAATTAGTTTAGACTGTAATTTTTATCATTTATTTTATCATTTGTGTGAGCAATGCTCAAAAACAAAATTGTTGTAATCTTCTTTCAATAATCAATAAATGTGTGTTTTCCATCCAAATATTTGCCAGAAATTTCTCTTTTAGCGTAAATTCTTTGGAAATTCCTTTTCTTTACATTCATAATCATGCATCATACTTTGCATTCTGAGTCTATTGTCTAGAGTTTGATCTTTTGGAATTTTTTCCAGACAGATAGATCGCCAAGCTGTCGCGTTTTAGAGTTTCTCGACCGCGTCCGCAGCCTACTCGAACTTACAATACACGTTCAAAAAGAAGGAAAGTAATGGAAGGATTTGAGCAAGAAAATGTTGAGCTTCGTAGCACAGTAACACCACTGCAAGAAAAGGTGGAGAGACTCACTTCTTTGGTCAATTCATTGGCAGCAGCGCAAAGTCAGCAAGCGACATCGAGCAGTTAAAATCAAGCAGCGATTTCAGAAGACACTACTACTCCAGTTTCAACTGTTGCAGCCAGTAGTTCACTCTTCAGTATGCCAGAAGGTTATCCATGGGGCATGCCTTTCAATTTCGGCATCGGATTTTGCCAACCGACTTCTCAAGTACAAACAACCACGCTTGAAGTACCTACTTTGCAGCAAAAACTCAACACTTACTCCGCAACATGGAATAACTTTTCCGCAAGTAACTATGACGGTTTCTCAACCGATCATGACGAACTCAGCCTCCGTAGTGCACACTACTGCAGACGAAGAAGATCACCATTGTCTAGGTGATAACACGAATCCTCGTGGCCCGATGGAGAATCTCCAGGAACAACTCCTCAAAATGTAGCTTGAAATTAAAACGATCCGTGGGAAAGAACTATTTGGGAAAAACGCCCAGGATCTGTGCTTAGTTCCTCGCGTAAGGATACCTGCAAAATTCCAAGTCCCTGACTTTGAAAAGTACAAAGGAAACTCTTGTCCACAGAGTCATCTTACGATGTATGCCAGGAAAATGTCCACGTACAACGACGATCACCAGTTGTTAATCCATTACTTCCAAGACAGTCTTACCGGTGCTGCACTAAAGTGGTACATGGGATTAGATAGCGCAAGTATCCAAACATTCAATGACTTAGGTGAAGCCTTCGTACAACAATATAAGTTCAACTTGGATATGGCCCCAGATCGGGATCAACTCCGCTCCATGTCTCAAAAAGGAAAGAGAGACACTCAAAGAATACGCTCAATGATGGAGGGAAATTGCTGCCGAAGTCAACCCACCATTAGAAGAGAAGGAGATGACTAAGGTTTTCTTAAATACTCTTGGCCCATTTTACTACGAACGAATGATCGCCAGCGCTCCCGGAGATTTCACCGAGATGGTAAGCATGGGAGTGCGGTTAGAGGAAGGAGTTCGAACCGGACGCCTGACCAAAGAGGCGGGATCTTCTAGTGGAACTAGGAAGGTTGGAACCAGTTTTCCAAAGAAAAAGGAACATGACATTGGAATGGTATCCCGAGGGAAACCACGAAAGAATGTCAGTCAACAACGACAGGTAGCTGCCATAGCGCCCATTGTTAACACAAGTCCAAATACAGGAATTGCTCCGCAGTTCCAACAAACTCAACAGCCTCGTCAACAGGCTCAGCAGTTTAACAATCAAAACCGTGCGCCTCAGGTCTCGCAGTTCGACCCAATTCCAATGACGTACACTGAACTATACCCTGCATTGATAGAAAGGAGTCTGGTACAGACAAGGTCACCACCTTCGATCCCAGAAAAATTGCCATGGTGGTACAAGGCGGATGTATCTTGCCCTTTTCACCAAGGGGCACCAGGCCACGATCTTGAGCATTGCATAGCGTTAAAAGCTGAAGTATAGAGATTAGTAAGGTCTAATCTTCTTTCCTTTAGAAATACGAATCGAAACGTGCAAGCCAATCCACTTCCCGGTCACAGTGGACATACAGTGAGTTTGATACTAAGAAATACAGATCGGTATCTCGTCACAGATGTGAATCTGATCAGAGGAAACTTGGTACATCTCCATGATACGTACAGTACAATGGGTGCCTTCACTAAACACGATTATGCAGCTTGTGACATCTGCTTCAAGAATCTTCAAGGATGTCCCACCATAAGAGCAGACATTCATCGATTGCTAGACATTGGTGACATACAGATCTACAGAAACAGAGATGACTATGACGTGAATACAGTAGGGCATTTTCCGCATGAGCTTTTTGTCTCAGATATCAACTCGGAAAATCCCGAAGTAAACGTTATTATCCCCTATTTCAATGTACCTAAGCTTGTGGAGATAGAATATGATGGTTCAAACATTCCAGAGTCTCCTTTGGTGATTTGCTTACCTGGTCCTATTTCATACAGTTCTACCAAAGAGATTCCCTATCAATACAATGCAACTGTAATGGAGGATGGGAAGAAGAAACCCATGCCAACTCTTCTAGCTAATGTCAACATAACTGAAATCGGACGAGTAACACGAAGTGGACGAGTACACACTCCATTGCCACCAAGACCTTTCTTTGTTCTGTTATTAGACAAAATCCAGTTAACATATCTCCCGAGAATCCTACAATGATTCCCGCTGTTAATCCAAGCACAAATGTTGGTCCTCCTAATAAAGCTAACTTCAAGACAGATTTTGATGAGATTCTGAAGTTAATCAAGAAAAGCGAGTACAGAGTCGTGGATCAGCTGATGCAGACTCCCTCCAAGATTTCAATACTATATCTACTGTTGAACTCCGAAGCTCACCGAGAAGCTTTAATGAAGGTACTAGACCAAGCTTATGTAGACCATGATGTGACTACAGACCAATTTGGAGGTATTGTCGCCAACATACCAGCTTGTAATAATCTAAGTTTCAGTGATGAGGAACTTCCAGAGGAAGGGTAAGATCACAATCTGGCTCTGCATATCTCAATGATTTGCCAATCAGATTCTCTGTCCAACGTATTAGTGGATACCGGTTCATCTTTAAACGTAATGCCGAAAACGACTCTTGCTCGTTTAGCTTACAAAGGGACACCGATGAAGTTCAATGACATAGTGGTAAGAGCTTTTGACGGGTCAAGGAAGTCAGTTATTGGGGAAGTCGATCTCCCGATGACAATTGGTCCGCATACTTTCCAAATCACTTTCCAGGTCATGGATGTACCAGCTGCTTATAGTTGTCTACTAGGAAGACCATGGATCCACGAGGCAGGAGCAGTGACGTCCACTCTCCATCAAAAGTTGAAATTCGCAGTAAATGGGAAGCTATTGACCATCAACGGGGAGCAAACATTACTAATAAGCCATTTGTCCAGTTTTTCTTTCATCACAACCAACGACATTGAAGGGACACATCTCCCAGGACATCCGTTAGAAGATGAATCTACTAGCAAAAGCAGATCATCTATCTCTTCTTATAAAGAAGCAGCACAGATAGTAAAGGATGGCAACGCTGAAGGATGGGGATAAGTAATCAAACCTGTCAAGAACGAGACAAAGGCCGGACTCGGGTTTGCACCCGTATCTCCCAAAGACAAGCAAAAGGATGAAACACTTTGTCCTATCAAAGAAGTATTCCACAGTGGGGGTTTCTTAAACCCTGTTCTTCAAGAAGTAAACGTCATTACCATTGAAGGTGATGAAGATGATCTCTCTAGATCTGAAGAGTGGAGCACTTATTTAAACAGCCCTGAATATGTGTCTCAGGAAGAATACGCGCCGTACTATCCTCCGACTGATCAATTCAAAGACATGTCCCTGCAAAGGCATAAAAATCCGCCTGTTCCTTCTGAAGTTTGGGATACCTTGGGAGAACCAAGTGGCAAGTTTGACTATATGGTGAAATACACTACGCCAGAAAGCTCAAAAATCAGAATCGAAGATATCTAGCCCACTGGATGGGGTGATTCTTTTGAGTATCCTAGTAAACCAGAAGAGGAGCATACGTCTTCCCGATCCTATCAACCGATTGAGGTTCCAAATGAAGATCTCTACTTTAACGCGCCCGTGGAATTTGTTAAACCAGATTTTGACTATCACTACATCAACATAATCACTGAAGATCAAGGGTACGGTTCGGGATACGAATTGGAAAGTGTCACCGACAATGAGTCTCTTCACTTAGAAGATTGGAGGGTACATCCCCAGAATTCAACGCAAAGGCCAACAGAAAGTACATATGCTGTATCCCATGCTTCCCGATCTGTTCATCAAGCCGAAGAAGATTGCTTCAGCAGCACAAAAGGCAAGGTCCGTTGTCCCGGAGTCTTCAAAACCTGCTCCACCAACGACCAAAGTCTACTCAAGGATTAAGCCAAGTGGAAAACTACCAGAGTACCTCGATTTCCAGGGAGTTCGCCACTACTGGAAACCTGTTGAAGTTCAGACTAATGTTCATAGTTCTAAGTATTTTATCTTTGCTTTTATTTTGAACTATCGCTTCGCCCAAAGTGAATAGATGTTTTATAGGGTTTAGCTTTTAAATAATTAATTTCTCTTTGTATGACCCAAGACAAGTGAGTTTGTATTTTAGGGCCCTGTTTCATATTGTGAATCATAAATAAAGCGCGTTGTTTTGATTCCACACTTTGTGTTTATTTTCATTTTTACCCTTTCCTGGAAATGATAATCCTAAAAAAAAAAACACAATAAAAATCTTCAAAAAAAATAATAATCTGCATACGCTTTCACATTAACTTTCTGGAAAAAAATTGAAAAAAAGAGGAGTTAATTAATCAAACATAAATCAAATATGCAGATTAACAGATGGACAAATTCATTGAAAGCAATAACTCTATGCTCTCTCCCAACTTTGAAATCCCCGGTGAAGTCGCCAAGGAAGAAGTTGAAGAAGAGATCCCAGATGAGATTTCTCGATTACTTAAGCACGAGGAAAGAATCATTCAGCCTCACAAAGAGCCTCTAGAAGCAATCAACTTGGTTTCTGAAGAAGACACAAAAGAAGTAAATATCGGAGCTTCACTCGACAGCAACGTCAAGAGCAAGCTGATAGATCTTCTCAAATAATATGTTGATGTGTTCGCTTGGTCCTACCAGGACATGCCGGGTTTAGATACCAGCATCGTGGAGCATCATTTGCCATTAAGACCAGAGTGTCCACCGGTTAAGCGAGGAGGAGAATTCACCACGAAATGGCGACAAAATCAAAAGGAAGTTCAAAAACATTTCGACGGGTTTCCTCGTCACTTGAGAATATCCTCAATGGCTCGCCAACATAGTGCCTGTCTCCAAGAAAGCGGTAGGTCGAGAATGTGTTGACTACCGGGACTTGAACAAAGCAAGTCAAAGCGATTTCCACTACCGCATATCGAAATGCGATGGATAGTGAAGCAACTCGATTTTCAAAAATCATTTAAATGAATTTTCAAAAACAATGAAATCGCCACCTAATTTTATTTGTTCTAAAAGGAACGGGAAAATATAGATAAAACCCCAAAGATGCGGATAAGGCGGTCTACAAGACCAAAAAGCATGGATTCGGGAGTCGGTTACGCAAGAGGAAGGTATTAGCACCTCTTACGTCCATCGTACTCGATGGGACCCATTTAGTTCGAAATGTGTTTGTGTGTGTGTAACCGCTAATTTCTAAGTCATGAATAAGAAAAAGAAAAGGGGTTTGTTTATTATTATTTTGAGTTTGAAACGGTTTCGAAACCGCGTGCCTACGTATTCCCTCGTGCAATGGGAAAGTCAAAACTCCGTAGTTCTTGTTGAAAAATGTTTTGGATTGTTTGTGTTGATTTTAGAAGAAAATGTTTTTGATTTTTGATAATCGCATATGAGCGAAAAAGATTTGAATGGGTTGAATTGATTTTAATGGTAGATGACAAGTACCAAAACGTCGGGATATCCTCTAACGATTCGACACTCGAGATTGGTGATTGAGGTCAACCGATCTTTTCTCATCAAAATCTTTATTATGAAAGGGTGAGGTGAAACAAAGTTCACTTTTATTAAGTGTTATGGAATAAAGTATTTAAGTCATCGGTTGCCCTCTAATGGCCCAAATACTTTACATTTAATTAAATCGTTGGGCGAACCTCTAACAATTTAATTAAATACCATAACACTATGTTTTTATTGTTTTGTAGAAAATTGATTTTTAAAGAACAAGTTCAATTAATTATTTTGACTTGAAAGTGTTTTAAGAGTTTCGATATGGATAGAATAATTCAATTAGGAAAACAAGCGAGCCCATACAAAGTGGCTTTATGTATGCTCTAAAGTGGGACTAGCGTGACACTAGTATTCTAAGCGACCGATTGGAACAATCGATCGAATAGTTGTCGCTGTAGAAAAGCCGAGGACCAAACTATAAATGTGTGCAAGTGTGCATTGTGTATGTTTACACCTTCTTGATGAGGAGCCCAAGGAGGCTATGTGTTCTAATATGATAAGCATAATTAAATGGTAATTAGAACACACAAGGAGCGAGGTACATGTTCATGAGCGGGGATATATACAACCAAATCGAATTAATTTGAATAAATAAATAGCTTTTATGCGGTGAAAGAATTGAGCTCCAAGTAGTCTTCAAGATCGGATAAGGCTTGACGCATCAGATGAATACCGAATGAAGATTCCTACATCACTCAAGATACAAACAAAAAACTATGCGAAGAATCTTGCAATGCTCAAGTATGTATTTCAAATTCATTCGAAGGTTGAATTAAATTTCGAATTTGAAATTGCAACACAAAGATCATTACAATGTAATTGAATTTATTTACAAATTGAACCGAATAAAGTATATGAATAAAAGTAGTATAATTGTATTTACAATACTAAATATTAAATATTAATAAAAACAGTAATGCAAAATCGAAATGCTAATGGTGAAAGTGTAGATGTGAATTGAAAGTGAATGCTTTTGAACGATTCTCGAATGTCTACACAAATAATAAACTCATTAGTATCATAAGTGTGAGATAAAAAAATAAAATGAAATGAAATTTCAATAAATTAGAACATGGTTAGTAAGTATGTGCAAAAAGAAGTTTGAAGTGTTATATATATATAAAAAGTTATTTCTACACATATTATCAAAAGTCGACTAAAAAATTAATGGAAAATAATTATTAAAAATTCACAAAATAATGTCAAAAATATCCTAAAACACTAAAATGTCAGAAACAATTTTATTTACATTTTTTACAAGTCGAAACAATTGAAATGGAAAATCAAATTGATTATGTATGGAAATTATGAAAGCATGAAACAGGGGGGTGTACTGCCAAATTCTGAATTGCAGTTTTGAACTAAATCTAATGAAACTGGCACTAAGGCCCAATATATGTGGGGGTGCAAATTAGAGTCCTGCCAAGCCCATTCTCATTAGTACTAAGTCCATTTCTTCAATAAAAACTTTCAGATTTTTTCTTTCTTTTTTTATATGCATGTTACGTTTTTATTATTATGTATATTAACATACTATCAGCACTGAATTAAGTGAATTGATAAAAACCATTTTTGTTTTATTATCCGAGAATAGAATTTCATGAAAAATAATTTAAAAAAACAACAACTAGCCACTAAGAAGGTGCCACGCCTAAGGTTTAGGATGTATTGAACAAAAGAGTTCGCCGGAAAGATGATTCTTGTCACCTTCTCCGATGAGTTTCCGCCGGAATTTTCAAAAACCATAACATAAATGTATTGAAGAAAAAATCACAGAAATATCCTTAGAATCCATTTGTTCAAACATAGTCATCATGAAAATCACGTGTATATTATAGATCTCGAAGTAAGCATGGTTACGAGATACGTTGCAATCACGCAGAAAAATTATAGTAAGCTTACCTGTTGAAAATGTTGAGAGAGTGACGCGGTTTAGACGATGAAAAGGGAGTATGGATGTTGTTCTGGACGGTGGAACGGAGGGTGAAGACGGAAGAGATACGGCGGAGTGAGTTAAAGAAAGGGGGTTACGGTGGAAAGTTTTGGAAGAAGTGAGCAAGGAACTGTGAGTTAACAGTGGGGATGGAAGGCTGCGGTGGAGTGTTATGGTTTACAGATGGAAGTTGAAGGAGAAATGGAGATGAAGACAAGCTCTTCAAGTTTATCTTTTTGTATTTTTCCGATCCGTCTCCCTCACATTTTCGGTTGTTCCCAATTTTGGGTCCCTTTTCTTGTAACATTAACACATATATATAGCAAAGAAAATAGGGTTTAGCAATTTTTAAGTAATACCAAAAATGCCCCTCATGATTAAATGGGCCACCAAAGTGGGTCACTTAAAAATAAAAAGCCCAAAAGTATTTTTTTGTTTGATTTTTTGAGATAAAAAATAAACACGTAAGATTGTTAAAAATGATAAAAGTTCGGACAATAAATTATCCGAAAAAATAAAATGAGCACATTAAAATAAATTACGAGTTTCATAGATTAAAGAAAAATTATTGAAATAATTAAAATTGAAATAAAACGATAATGAAGAATATCTGATTTTAAAACACTTACGGCTAAAAGCGAGGCTTGAAATGTATCGAAAAATTAGAGAGAGCACATTTTTATGATCTATGCGACACATAGATTCATAAAGCAGTGAGTTAGAGGCCAAAGTTTGAAATATTTTCTCGCTAATTTTCGTACAGTGTCGAATCGCTTTTAACAGTCTATTTGTAAAACCAAAATATCGATATCATCGACATATAAATCAACTTAAAATGACATAGTAAACAGGTAAGGAGGTAAAAATGAATGAAGTGAAATATCGGGTATTTTATAACTATAAAACGATGCAAAGGTCAATTTAAACTGACTTTTGGTCAATTTAAATACAACGAAATGATGCATATGCAATGGATGAATGACTGTTTAATGTCAATGACCTAATGGACGCGTATGCAGATGAATGCAAAGCCTAAACCAGGTAAAATTGATACAGGAGGGCAAATTTTGGGGTGCAACAGCTGCCCCTATTTAATCGTCTTAAACCTGAAAGTGAAATTGGCGCTAGCCTTTTGAACTTTCAAGGTAGAAGAAGATTAAATACTAAAAGAACCCTAAAATTTGCGCTCCGAAGAACAAGTAGAAATTTTTATGTTTTTTTTTGTAAGCCTCCGCTAACAAGCTTCGGCGGATAATGGTAAGATATTCCCAAAAGATTTCCTCGAATAGGAGAGGAATTATGAATATTTACAACTGGGCGACTCGACAGCAAGGTTACTGGGTGACGACCATGTTTTTTGAAAAACAATTGTTGGTGAAAAGGCTCGACTTCAGTATGGTTACTGGTTTACGAGTCAGTCAGGTGATTAGAATGAAAATGATATCAAAATGGCCGACGTCGGTAAGGTTACCGGGGTATCACAATCAGGTGATTGGAAAAGAAAGCCATAGTGAAGTCATTATCGTCGGTGGGGTCACCAGGAAACAAGTATTTAGAAAGAAATTATGGTAAAGTTACCGACTTTCGGTTGAAATGATATCAAAGTGGCTGACATTGGTAAGGTTACCGAGGTATCACAATCAGGTGATTGGAATATAAAGCCATAGTGAGGTCATTATCGTTGGTGAGGTCACCGGGAAACCAAAGAAGTAGTAAGATCCATAACGTCGATAAGGTTACCGGGGGATCACAATCAGGTGATTGGAAAACAAAATTAGCAAAGTTGCTACAACGGTAAGGTTGTCGGAAGACATCGATCAGGTGATCGGGGAAACAAAATTAGCAAAGTTGCTACAACGGTAGGGTTACCGGGAACATCGATCAGGTGATCGGGTGAAACAAAATTAGCAAAGTTGCTACAACGGTAGGGTTACCGGGAACATCGATCAGGTGATCGGGTGAAACAAAATTAGCAAAGTTGATACAACGGTAAGGTTCCTGGAAGACATCGATCAGGTGATCGGGGAACAAAATTAGCAAAGTTGCTACAACGGTAAGGTTACCGGAAGACATCGATCAGGTGATCGGGGAACAAAATTAGCAAAGTTGCTACAACGGTAAGGTTACCGGAAGACATCGATCAGGTGATCGGGGAACAAAATTAGCAAAGTTGCTACAATGGTAAGGTTACCGGAAGACATCGATCAGGTGATCGGGAAGCGAGACATCTGATGGAGTTCTTGGCATCGGTAAGGTTACGGGAGAAAAGTTTTAGTCAAAGTGGACTTAGAAGAAAGGAGAAGCGAAGAACTCGATCATAGATCTTTAGCATGAATACACTTGAATAAGCGGCTTCGCAGATCAAGGAAGGGGGACTCATAGATCTTTAGCACAAAAACGCTTGAATAAGCGACTTCGCAGATCAAAAATGAGAACAGACAGATCTTTGGAACGAGCATACTTAAATAAGTTGCTTCGCAGATCAGAAAGGAAACCAGACAGACCTTTGGAGCGAGCATACTTAAATAAGTTGCTTGCGATCGAAAGGTAAGGACTCATAGATCTTTGGAGCGAGCATACTTAAATAAGTTGCTTGCGGATCAAAAATGAGCAGACGGAGTATATGTCGGTAAAGATATTAGACACACACAAGGAGACCATTGGAGCGAGACTCATGGGGAAAAGATATATGGAATGGTAAAAATCGTCGATCGAAGACGAATTTACGGGGAAAGAGGCCAACCAAAGAGACTCTAGCAAGGATTGCCAGGCTATGTTGGACTTTAAAAGGTTGCAAATGTGCAAGAAATACAATATCCCTCAGGCCAAAGGCGGGGTGTAATTCTTCAAGAGAGGCAATTATATGAATTACCACACACCAAGTATGGATACTCAAACAATTGAGAAGCAAGAAAGGTTAGACACCAACTCTTACTCGCACCTAACGCGGAGGCAAACATGGGTAAGAATACCAAAATAAAAAATTTGCAAAAAGCAAGACGCTTGGTAAATGGATTGACTTTGAATGATATAAGATCTTGACACTGGGTCAAAGATGCAGATAGCAACAACAAGAAGATATGTCTTGAGGAAACTTGACAGGGAATACCACTTGGGATTTTTTGGATAGACTTCTCTTCGGAGACGCAAAAGGTACTCGAGAAAGACTTTAATCTGGCTTATGCTTAGATGCATGTTTGAGATTATTTTTTTAGCGTAATGCTCCATATCAATGGAAATGCTACGCTTTTTTTGAGGATGCAATGCAATGCAATGATGATTACTATATGCAATGTGTCGAAGCAAAGACATCTGTTGGAACTCAATGGATAGAATCTTGTCTTCTGACTTTCGTTGAAGGAAACCAAATTACCAAGAATTGGAGATAATGATCCTTAACTTTTGATGGAGAAAATCCAACACAAACTTAGATCTCTGATGTGCTAAGGATGACGATCCTGACTTCCTGACATGCCATTCAAACTCAATGATTGTTTAGCTTGCGCCTGGACTTGACCTGATCAACTACGAGGTGGTGGAATGCCCCTGCATAATGCTTTGCCCCAATTGTAGGGACTTTGGGGAAAAAATAGCCTCGAGCTTCACGAGATTTGTACCATCAAGATAATTTGCCCCAATATTATAAGCTTGGCAACACTGCCCATGGCTAACCAAAGGTGAAGAAGGTTCCAACCATGCTCGGATGAATGCCCCTGATTATTCGTCTTTTTGAGAGATTTTCCAATCTAGACATAAATGCCTAGATTGACCGAAATTAGAAGACATCACCTGCTCATGGTGGTTTCATCTTGAAAGTAGGCTACTTCACAACCTTACTTCTCAACTCGAGTGCTTTGTACTCAATCGGATACTTGGAGCGATGGGTCCTTCAAGACAATCAAATCATTCGTCTGATGCTTAATATGCAAGCTTACTTGATGTTTAAGAACTTATTTGTATGTGAAGAATGTTTTATTCTACGAATGATAATTCTAATGCAAAGTTCATGTTTGTCTTGAAGTTAAAGAAACTTTTATTGAAAAGATATCGAAACATTGCATTTTTTTGTAAAAGAAAGTAAAAAGATGGAGTAATACCAACTCAAATGTTTAGCAAGCCTCCTAGGAGTCAGGTTACCGTATTCTCATAACAATTCTGCTTTCGAGTTAACCCATGCTTCAATTAGGACTTTTAAGGGTTGTAACGTGGTTTGGTTCACGGGTGTTTAGAAAAAAGATTTTTAGGCTCAAAAATATTTGGTGCCCTCCCATTCTCCGTGATGTTCTCCATTCCTAGGTTCAGATAACTTGATGCGAGCATTCATCTCTTGTGAGAAGTTTATGATGGTTGAGGAACCACTGAGGTTTCTTGGACAAGACAGTCACTCACCTTTTGCTTTTGGTGTTTGATCATACGACTTTGTTCTTGCGCTGAGGATTTTATTTGTCTGGTAATCCTTTTCTTTTCTTTCTTTTGCCTGACTTTTGCCTAAGCGACTTATTATGAAGTTTCGACTTAGCGGGCTTTTTGTCATCATTTTTTCACTTTTCTTTTGAACAAGTCGCGTGATCTTCCACCCTTGTTTTATTGGAGGTGATTGTGACTGCTTGAATCCTTGGCGGATGAGATATAATAATTGTGGTATCGTCATCTATTGATTTCTTGTGCGAGAGATAACCATTACGGTTTCATTCTCCTTTAATGCACATTGATGATAGACGAAGGTTGACCATTATGGTTTTGACATTTCTCGACCTTTTGAAGGATAACCATTGTTGTATCCTTGGATGTGCACTCTTGATGAGTTTTGAACGCTCGACCGGGTTAACTGGACACTACCCTGCCCCAGGTTAAAAAAAATGAGGGTTTTTCTGAATACGAAATAAACTCCTACTTCGAGGCTCAAAAGGGGTTAGCGAGGGTTTCACTCCCTTATATCTCTGGTGTTTGGGAATTTGAAACAAGGTATGTACATCGTTAGCAGGGTTTTTACTCGAAAGCAATAACGTTTTAGATTCTTAGTAAATTATTCATCATCCTCCCTACAGAGGTGTTGCTTTATTAATAAGAGTTGAATATCAAAAGCATAGTAAAACAAATAAGAGTGATAGCGAATGGATCAATTCAAGACAAACATATTCAATGCATTATGATTAGTATTCAGAAATGAGCAAGTTTTGCATACAAGAAAGTACTGAACAAAACAAGAAAGATTACAAATGAGCATGCAAGATGAAACTAGAAATCTCCATGTTGAGGAGATTGGTCTCCGTATGGATTTCTTGCTTTAGAAGATGCACTTTGTAATTGTGGTGTTCACTGAGTCAAAGGAAAGTTCAGTTGATGTGTAGGCCCTCTAAAGTGAATGTGATTGCTTTGGAATCAATGAGTTTCTGAACCGTGCCTTGGAAAAGATTGCATCCTTCAATTGTATGGCCAGGTGCCCCAGAATGGAACTCACAGTAGGCATCAGGATCATATCCCAAAGGATACAGAAAAGGCGTCGAGCTCCTTTAACTCCACCAAAGAATGTTGGAGTAGGTGAGAGAGCAACTCACGGAGAGGCATAGGGATTGGATCATGCACTTTTCTTGGCCTTATCAAATTCTTCCCACCTCGCTGTTGACGATTTTGTCGATAAGTTTGTTGTCGAGGAGCATTTTGCTGCTGGGGAGCATACGGTCCTGGTGTTTGACAGACAGTTGCCGCACAGATTTGTGGAGTACACTGATTAGAAGTAGCTTTTGTCACCTGATTAGGAATCTGAAATAGAGGGTAAATAGAAGCTTCTTCCTCGTCCTCGAAAATTGTACTTGTCTCTTCATCAATTTGCTCTGGAAATTCGGAAGTAATAGCAACATCCTGAATGTTACCCATCTTGAGGCCACGCTCAATTCGCTCCCCTACAACAACCAGGTGTGAAAATTTAGAAGTACATCCAGCAATCAGATAGGGACCCTGCAAGGTATCGGAGAACATCTCAATGAGTTCTCGTTCCAAAAGAGGAGGTTGAACTCTAGCAGCTAATTCTCTCCATCTCTGCGCATACTCTTTGAAAGATTCTTCGGTCTTTTGAGTTAAACCTTGGAGTTGAATTCTGGTGGGAGCCATGTCCCTATTATAGCCGTACTGATTGACAAAGGCTTCAGCTAAATCTTTCCAAGTTTGGATGTGAGTTCGTTCAAGCTGAGTGTACCACTCGAGAGATGCTTCACTGAGGCTATCTTGAAAAACGTGCATGAGGAGCTTGTCATTTTCCGCATATGGAGCCATCTTATTGCAATAGGCTTTAATGTGAGTAATCGAACAAGAGGTGCCCTTATACTTCTCGAAAGTGGGAACTTTGAACTTTGCAGGAATTTTGATACCAGGCACCAAGCACAAACTAGGAGCATCTAAACCAAGGGAATCTCGACCTTCAATAGCTTTCATCCTTTTCTCAAGGAGCTGAAGCTTTTTCTCAGACTCAGTCTCTTCAATCGGAAACCTGAAGGTGTCAAATGAAGACTCGAAGATGTCCTCACAGTGAGGAGTTCCATTGACATGCATTTGAACGGTGTTTCTGACATTTTGATCTGAAAGGACCTCCCCACGGTTAAGATTAACACCTGGTGGATTAACATGATCAGTGGTAACAACCTTAGATCTCTAAACAACTTGCTTCAACTCTTCTTGTCCAATGGCGAGGTTCTGGATAATCTCCATGAATTGATCCATCTGGGTATCTATATGAGTATTCATCGCGGCCACACTTTCCTGAAGTTGATCCATGATGACGATGTCAGGAAATCAGGATTGCAGTCTTGAGATTCTGAATAAGAAGCTAAGTTGAAATAAGTCTTCTGGTTGAAATGAATGAAATGCATGATGATGCATGAATGATAAGAGAAATAAACTCTTTTGCCGATGATTGATGCAAATGGTATGCAATATGATGATAATAATAGGTTCACATAGACGTGAATCAGGGATGGTATTGGTAATCAAAACAACTTATTTAGGTGGGCACCTATAATTGGACAGCTCTAGGCTTCTACCCAAAAATCTCGAACAAGGTGGTTCTAATGGTTTTTGCTAAATGTTTCTGAGTCTCGGATCCCTTTAACAAACACAATCATCGCGGCCTACGTGGTGGCATTTGTAAAGTATACCCCAAGCGGCTCTTAACAGGATGCTCGAAATCCAAAATTTGAGCGTTTGGTCTCGGTTAGGACAACATGAACAAACTTAGAGTTATAGGTCATTTGTCCAAGATTGATGTCTGTGCTATCGGGCCAACAACCTCCTTAAAACAACCAACTCTAAGCGGAGTCTTCGCCGGACCAACAAGACAATGGAGTCAGGTGGACCTAGGCTACGCAACCCCTCTATTCCTAAAAAGGTGACCTAGAAGCCTGGGTAGTGGGCTTATCTATGTATCAATGCCCATGAATTCCCATCACAATAATATATCAATAAAATAATATACATAAAGTGTAAGGAGAATAATAATCATTAAACAATAGATAAGCATAAAGAAGAAAACGATAAACAAACACACAAACATGCGAAAAACTAAACTAGGGTTGACTCGCTTAGTCAAAAAAAGGTTTTAAAATACTTCCCCAGTGAAATCGCCAACTGAAGCAACTCAATTTTCAAAAATCATTAAATGAATTTTCAAAAACAATGAAATCGCCACCTAATTTTATTTGTTCTAAAAGGAACGGGAAAATATAGATAAAACCCCAAAGATGCGGATAAGGCGGTCTACAAGACCAAAAAGCATGGATTCGGGAGTCGGTTACGCAAGAGGAAGGTATTAGCACCTCTTACGTCCATCGTACTCGATGGGACCCATTTAGTTCGAAATGTGTTTGTGTGTGTGTAACCGCTAATTTCTAAGTCATGAATAAGAAAAAGAAAAGGGGTTTGTTTATTATTATTTTGAGTTTGAAACGGTTTCGAAACCGCGTGCCTACGTATTCCCTCGTGCAATGGGAAAGTCAAAACTCCGTAGTTCTTGTTGAAAAATGTTTTGGATTGTTTGTGTTGATTTTAGAAGAAAATGTTTTTGATTTTTGATAATCGCATATGAGCGAAAAAGATTTGAATGGGTTGAATTGATTTTAATGGTAGATGACAAGTACCAAAACGTCGGGATATCCTCTAACGATTCGATACTCGAGATTGGTGATTGAGGTCAACCGATCTTTTCTCATCCAAAATCTTTATTATGAAAGGAGTGAGGTGAAACAAAGTTCACTTTTTATTAAGTGTTATGGAATAAAGTATTTAAGTCATCGGGTTGCCCTCTAATGGCCCAAATACTTTACATTTTAATTAAATCGTTGGGCGAACCTCTAACAATTTAATTAAATACCATAACACTATGTTTTTTATTGTTTTGTAGAAAAATTGATTTTTAAAAGAACAAGTTCAATTAATTATTTTGACTTGAAAGTGTTTTAAGAGTTTCGATATGGATAGAATAATTCAATTAGGAAAACAAGCGAGCCCATACAAAGTGGCTTTATGTATGCTCCTAAAAGTGGGACTAGCGTGACACTAGTATTCTAAACGACCGATTGGAACAATCGATCGAATAGTTGTCATTGTAAAGCCGGGACCAAACTATAAATGTGTGCAAGTGTGCATTGTGTATGTTTACACTTCTTGATGAGGAGCCAAGAGGAGGCTATGTGTTCTAATATGATAAGCATAATTAAATGGTAATTAGAACACACAAGGAAGGTACATGTTCATGAGCAGGGGATATATACAACCAAATCGAATTAATTTGAATAAATAAATAGCTTTTATGCGGTGAAAGAATTGAGCTCCAAGTAGTCTTCAAGATCGGATAAGGCTTGACGCATCAGATGAATACCGAATGAAGATTCCTACATCACTCAAGATACAAACAAAAAACTATGCGAAGAATCTTGCAATGCTCAAGTATGTATTTCAAATTCATTCGAAGGTTGAATTAAATTTCGAATTTGAAATTGCAACACAAAGATCATTACAATGTAATTGAATTTATTTACAAATTGAACCGAATAAAGTATATGAATAAAAGTAGTATAATTGTATTTACAATACTAAATATTAAATATTAATAAAAACAGTAATGCAAAATCAAAATGCTAATGGTGAAAGTGTAGATGTGAATTGAAAGTGAATGCTTTTGAACGATTCTCGAATGTCTACACAAATAATAAACTCATTAGTAGCATAAGTGTGAGATAAAAAAATAAAATGAAATGAAATTTCAATAAATTAGAACATGGTTAGTAAGTATGTGCAAAAAGAAGTTTGAAGTGTTATATATATATAAAAAGTTATTTCTACACATATTATCAAAAGTCGACTAAAAAATTAATGGAAAATAATTATTAAAAATTCACAAAAAAATGTCAAAAATATCCTAAAACACTAAAATGTCAGAAACAATTTTATTTACATTTTTTACAAGTCGAAACAATTGAAATGGAAAATCAAATTGATTATGTATGGAAATTATGAAAGCATGAAACAGGGGGGTGTACTGCCAAATTCTGAATTGCAGTTTTGAACTAAATCTAATGAAACTGGCACTAAGGCCCAATATATGTGGGGGTGCAAATTAGAGTCCTGCCAAGCCCATTCTCATTAGTACTAAGTCCATTTCTTCAATAAAAACTTTCAGATTTTTTCTTTCTTTTTTTATATGCATGTTACGTTTTTATTATTATGTATATTAACATACTATCAGCACTGAATTAAGTGAATTGATAAAAACCATTTTTGTTTTATTATCCGAGAATAGAATTTCATGAAAAATAATTTAAAAAAACAACAACTAGCCACTAAGAAGGTGCCACGCCTAAGGTTTAGGATGTATTGAACAAAAGAGTTCGCCGGAAAGATGATTCTTGTCACCTTCTCCGATGAGTTTCCGCCGGAATTTTCAAAAACCATAACATAAATGTATTGAAGAAAAAATCACAGAAATATCCTTAGAATCCATTTGTTCAAACATAGTCATCATGAAAATCACGTGTATATTATAGATCTCGAAGTAAACATGGTTACGAGATACGTTGCAATCACACAGAAAAATTATAGTAAGCTTACCTGTTGAAAATGTTGAGAGAGTGACGCGGTTGAGACGATGAAAAGGGAGTATGGATGTTGTTCTGGACGGTGGAACGGAGGGTGAAGACGGAAGAGATACGGCGGAGTGAGTTAAAGAAAGGGGGTTACGGAGGAAAGTTATGGAAGAAGTGAGCAAGGAACTGTGAGTTAACAGTGGGGATGGAAGGCTGCGGTGGAGTGTTATGGTTTACAGATGGAAGTTGAAGGAGAAATGGAGATGAAGACAAGCTCTTCAAGTTTATTTTTTTGTATTTTTCCGATCCGCCTCCCTCACATTTTCGGTTGTTCCCAATTTTGGCTCCCTTTTCTTGTAACATTAACACACATATATAGCAAAGAAAATAGGGTTTAGCAATTTTTAAGTAATACCAAAAGTGCCCCTCATGATTAAATGGGCCACCAAAGTGGGTCACTTAAAAATAAAAAGCCCAAAAGTATTTTTTTGTTTGATTTTTTGAGATAAAAAATAAAGACCTAAGATTGTTAAAAATGATAAAAGTTCGGACAATAAATTATCCGAAAAAATAAAATGAGCACATTAAAATAAATTACGAGTTTCATAGATTAAAGAAAAATTATTGAAATAATTAAAATTGAAATAAAACGATAATGAAGAATATCTGATTTTAAAACACTTACGGCTAAAAACGAGGCTTCGAAATGTATCGAAAAATTAGAGAGAGCACATTTTTATGATCTATGCGACACATAGATTCATAAAGCAGTGAGTTAGAGGCCAAAGTTTGAAATATTTTCTCGCTAATTTTCGTACAGTGTCGAATCGCTTTTAACAGTCTATTTGTAAAACCAAAATATCGATATCATCGACATATAAATCAACTTAAAATGACACAGTAAACAGGTAAGGAGGTAAAAATGAATGAAGTGAAATATCGGGTATTTTATAACTATAAAACGATGCAAAGGTCAATTTAAACTGACTTTTGGTCAATTTAAATACAACGAAATGATGCATATGCAATGGATGAATGACTGTTTAATGTCAATGACCTAATGGACGCGTATGCAGATGAATGCAAAGCCTAAACCAGGTAAAATTGATACAGGAGGGCAAATTTTGGGGTGCAATAGATAGCACTGCAAAATTCAATGTCTTTTCCTTCATGGACGGTTTCTCCGACTATAATCAGATCAGAATGGCTCCCGAAGACATGGGGAAGACATCTTTCATCACGCCATGGGGCACATTTTGCTACAAAGTAATGCCGTTTGGACTAAAGAATGCAGGCGCAACTTACCAGAGGGCAATGACTACTCTTTTTCATGACATGATGCACAAAGAGATCGAAGTCTATATGGACGACATGATAGCAAAGTCTGACACTGAAGAAGAACATATAGAATATCTCTTGAAGTTTTTTCTACGACTAAGGAAATTTGAGCTTCGCCTAAATCCTAACAAATGCACCTTTGGGGTAAGATCTGGAAAACTCCTAGGTTTCATCGTCAGTCAAAGAGGTATTGAAGTTGACCCTGACAAAGTCAAGGCTATTCAAGAAATTCCTACGCCACATACATAAAAGCAAGTAAGAGGATTTCTTGGACGGTTGAATTACATCTCCAGATTTATCTCTCAAATGACTTCTACTTGTGGGCCAATATTCAAGCTTCTCCGCAAAAATCAAGAGGTTGTATAGACAGAAGATTGCCAAAAAGCGTTTGACAGTATCAAAGGATATCTGTCAGAACCTCCAATATTGATACCTCGATCGAAGAACCGTTAATCATGTACCTTAGTGCTAGAAGAGTCCATGGGCTGCGTGCTTGGACAGCAAGATGGCGTAAAAGGCATGCCATTTACTACACGAGTAAAAGTTCACGAGACTTTGAAACTCGTTACTCCATGCTCGAGAAAACATGTTGTGCTTTGGTGTGGGCTTCGCGTCTCCGCGATACATGATCAATCATACGACTTGGTTAATTTCCAAAATGGATCCAATCAAGTCGTCTTTGAAAACTGCCTTAACAGGAGAATTGCTCGATGGCGGATCTTGCTATCTAAATATGACATCGATCAGTGCTCAAAAGCGGTTAAAGGGAGCATTCTCGTGATCACTTGGGTTATCGACCACTCATGAATACCAATCTCTCAAGTTTGATTTCCAGACGAGGATGTTATGTACTTGAAGATGAAAGATTGTGACGAACATTGTCGGAGAAGGTCGGATCCTAAATCTAGATGGGGCCTAATTTTTGATGGAGCGATTAATGTCTTTGGCAATGGAATTGGGCGATCATCATCACTCCGAAGGTTCTCATGTCCCATTTACGCGGTTGCTATTTGATTTCACCAACAACATCGCGGAATATGAAGCTTGCATCATGGGTATTGAAGAAGCCATCTATTTGAGGATCAAGATCCTTGACATATATGGAGACTCAGCCCTTGTGATCAATCAAATCAAAGACAAGTATGAAACTCATCATCTTGGTCTGATTCCCTACAAAGATTATGCAAGACGATTGTTGACTTTCTTCAACAAAGTTGAACTGCATCATATCCCTCGAGATCAGAATCGAATGGCAGACGCCTTGGCTACTCTATCTTCCATGTTCAAAGTCAACGATTGGAATGATATGCCTAAGATCCGTATCAGACGCCTTGAAAGACCTGCATATGTATTTGCAACTGAAGCAGTCTTTGACGATAAACCGTGGTTTCACGACATCAAGCGTTTCCTTCAAACACGAGAGTACCCACTCGGGGCATCGTACAAGGATAAGAAAACTCTGAGGAGGCTTTCTAGAAATTTCTTCCTGAATGAAGATGTGCTATACAAAAGAAACTTCGACATGATCCTGCTCAGATGCGTCGACAAACAAGAAGCAGACACTATCATCCATGAAGTGCATGAAGGATCCTTTGGAACCCATTGAAATGGGCATGCAATGTCCAGAACAATCTTGAGAGCAGGATACTATTGGATAACAATGGAATCTGATTGCTGTAAACACGTCAAGAGATGTCACAAGTTCCAGATCTACGCAGATAAGATCCATGTACCGCCGACTCTACTCAACGTTCTCTCTTCACCATGGCCTTTCTCCACGTGGGGCATCGACATGATCGGGATGATCGAACCGAAATGGTTTGAAGCAGAATCCTACGCCAACGTTACAAGACAAGTGGTTGTGAGGTTCATCAAGAACAACCTCATTTGCCGATACGGGATACCAAGCAAGATCATTATAGATAATGGATTAAACTTGAACAACAAGTTGATGAAAGAACTGTGTGAGGAATTCAAGATCGAGCATCATAACTCATCTCCTTACCGGCCAAAGATGAACGACGCCGTTGAAGCTGCCAACAAGAACATCAAAAAGAATGTCCAGAAGATGGTCATCACCTACAAAGATTGGCACGAAATGCTGTCGTTTGCTCTGCATGGGTATCATACTTCAGTACGCACTTCAACAGGGGCAACTCCTTTTTCTCTAGTATACAGCATGGAAGCAGTGCTCCCCGTAGAAGTTGAGATTCCATCAATGAGAGTTCTCATGGAAACTAAGTTATCTGAGGGCGAATGGTGTCAAAGCAGATACGATCAACTGAACTTAATTGAAGAAAAACGTCTGACCGCTCTGTGTCATGGACAACTATATCAAAGAAGGATGAAGAAAGCCTTCGGCAAAAAGGTTCGACCTCGTGAATTCCAAGAAGGCGACCTCGTGCTTAAAAAGATTCTGTCTTTTCAACCAGATTCTAGGGGCAAATGGACTCCTAATTACGAAGGCCCATACATCGTCAAAAGAAGCTTTTCTGGTGGTGCTATGACTCTCACATCCATGGACGGTGATGAATTCCCGCATCCTGTGAATGCTGATGCAGTCAAGAAATACTTTGTCTAAAAAACAAAAGAACCACTCGGTAAGTCGAAAACCCGAAAAGGGCGGCTTAGGCAAAAAAGAGCGTCTCGGTGGATTGAAAACCTAAAAAGGAGATCTAGGCAAAAATTAGAGACAATAAACAGAAATTATCCTGATAGATTGAAAACCTGAAAGGGCAATCTAGGCAAAAATAAGGATACAAAAAAAAAATGACAAAGTAAGCGCAATCGATGCATGCTTTGTCAATCGAAAAACTTCCATCAACGGATCTTCAATCAACTCTTACGAAACAACAAACACGGTTGGAATTCAAAGTTGTTAGGGATAATAGTGGTTATTTGCTTTCAATGTAGCCTTTTCCCAATAAATTATCATTTCCAACTCTTGTAAATAGCTCATGGAATCACGCCTTTTGCTGATTACCATTCTATCAATAAAATTTGAGCCTTGTGCCCGTTTGTTTGCGATTCTTACTTTATTCTGTTTTGCAAAATAACGCTTTTTATTGTGAAAGTCACTTTTTGAAACTAAAAAGGTTTTAAATGAATTTTTTACGTCAAATTTTTGAAATAAAAGCAAAATTTTCCTTTGAACTATGAACACAGAAGAAACTTCAACAGTTTTCTCCATAAGTGTTTCGATCTCTGAAAGATAGAACAGCTGCTACAGAAATCTTCTTCTCCTAAGCAGAGATCATCAAAAGACGGTATTCTTATCCACAAAGAATTCCCAACAAAGTTGCCAATGAAATGCCTTTTTCAGAAAGTTTAAAGCATGCAACTCATGTTCATCAGTAACATCTACACCATGATTGCAAATTTCGCTGAGTTTTTGTTTGAACTGTGACGTGGTCCTTTTCCCCAAATACCTCTTTATTGTCTTGTCAAATATTGTCAGCATTCATAACATTCATACATAATAGCATCATTAATGCGTTCCTGCATTCCTCAATGTTTGCTTCCATGTCAATGGTTTAGATTACATTTACTCATGTATGTCATCTCCCCAAACAGAAAAAAACATTTTTCTCTCTTGTTCCCCAGCTGAGATCATTCCTCATTAGGAACAAAATCTTGATTAACCGTTTCTTTCTAGTTCATTCCTGGATAGAACCTCGTCTCTAAACCGAACAATAAGCATATAGTCTCATCATCTGAGCCGCTTATTTCCTTCTTCATCTTGAAACTTATCATCAAATGATTCGTTCTTCTCAGCAAGGTCGAATCATGAAAGCTCAAGAAATCTCCGCAGTTGTCTTTCTGTCTAAAGAAAACCTGTGTTTGTTCAATCAAAATGCCCGCATCTTCTCAAGAGAGAGATCCTCTGCAAGATTGTATTCGTGAAAATAGAAACTCATTTGAGATCTGTTTCCATTATTAACTGTTATTCACAAGGCTGAATACTCAGTAATATATCTCAAGATTTACCTTGTTATAGTTATCACTTCGCTGATAATTGGTAAAATCTTCAGAAACTCATTTGAGATCTGTTTTCATCATTGTCTGTTATTCACGAGGCTGAATACTCAGTAAATTTCTTCAAAGATTTACCTTGTTATAGTTATCACTTCGCTGATAATTGGTAATATCTTTAGAATTCATTACCATGAACTATCACAAGGCTGACAATTGGTAATATCATCTTCGCTCACCTTAAACATTGTCACAAGGCTGACAGAAGGTAATCTCCTTTGTTTCCCAAAGCAAAACAGATATTCACATGTCTTGTGAATCTCATTTTTCTAGCGAGACATATTGCATGTTTCCCCAACAAACAGGATCTTCTTTTCTTAAAAAGATTGAGTCATCCTCACAAATATTTCCCCACCATGTCATTTCTTTGATATCATCTGGGTGAAACTTTTTACAATCATTTTGCATCATCCGCACTTTTGGTATCTTAGGTCCAAAATTTGCGCATTCTGATATTTAAGTCTCTTCACACCTATCAAAACGAAGATATTCATCTTCATATCTCAGGTTAAAGAAACTTAAATAGGGGCATCTGTCATACCCCAATTTTTGACCTAATATACCACCTCACATTTGCATCACTACACCATTAACAGTTCAGAACAGAATTAATCGGGTGTGGAGTTCACAGGTCAAAATTAGGGTTTCATCAAATTTTCATCTGATTCAAGAGGCACCCAATTAGGGTTTGCGTTTTACTCACCTCATTTGATCTATCTTGATCAAATCATCAACCTCTGATCTTCAGATATCCAACTTTTCTCATTGATCAATCGAGGATCGACCAATTAGGGTTTTTGTCGAGCATGAGTAATCTCTGATTTTCTGATCAATGAATGACTTTTTTGTTAGATATTTATCTTCATATCTTAGATACAAAATGTTGACCTAATTTCTGGATTCAAAACATCACAGAAGTTCACAGGATTCATCAGTCAATTTTCAAAACATTTGATGAAATTTCATCTGCACAAGAAAAGTCAAACTTTGACTTTTGGTCAACTTTTTTCAAAACAAAACTTTTTCCATCATCAAAATACTTCAAATAATCCATCATGATCATAAAAATTCAAGAAATTTTGAAAAGTCAACAAAAAGTCAAAATTTCTAACACTTAGAAAAATTTTCAAGTGTTAAAATTTTGTAATTTTTCCAAACTTCATGGCTTTTTTTCACATAGTTCCACTTTGAATTGGAAAAAACTCAAAACATGAAACTTGTAGCCCTTTAAACAAGCTTTCCAAAATGTCCAAGAACTCTCAAATCCATGGATTCTAGCTACACTTTTGATTTTGAAACATAGAGCTCCAAAATCTTTGAATTTCAAGTACAAAGTTCATGATTATAGGTCATTTTTGAGTTTCTTCTTCTAGAAGCAATGCCACCTTGCAAAGTGAGTTAGGACTGATAAAAAATCAGATGGAGATAATTATGATGAGATAAGATCAAGTTGGAAAAATTAACCATGGTTAAAAGGAAGTTTCCTTTTGCATTTAATGCAAAAATGACTTCCTTGCCCTCTAAGGCAAGTTGAAATTACCAAGGCCAAACTTTCTCACTTATTTTTCAGAACTCATGGCCTATAAATAGAGGTTTTGTTTTCAATTTCAAACACACCAAAGCCATGCAAGTACATGCTTTCATTCTTCTTTCTTAAAATTCAAGAAACATAGTTCAAATTGAGAAAACTTGCATTTTTGAAAACTTGTGAAAAACTTTGAGTAATTTGGTGTCTAACATGTTTTAATATCAATATGAAACTTGTTTGAAACATAAAATCAACACTAGCCAAGCTGAAAAACAGATTTTGCATTCTATGTACATAAGCTTGCCAAAACTGCCTTAAACTTCGAATCCATACTTTGGCTCGAGCAACATGAGTTTTGATCATCCAAACATCATCAACATACATCATAGACATGATGCAGACCATTAACAACAAACTGTAACACCTCTAACCACGATTTTCAGTTTCAATTTGAGTTGTATGCAGGTCGACTTGGTCAGAGCAATCCAAGCAAGCTCATGATGTGCAGACCATCCTCACACCTTCCATAAGGTCCGTTGGTGCTCAAGCAATCACAAAATCACAACTGGAAACACTCAAACGCAGAATTCGATTCCATCTTCAACAGGTAAGAACACCAACTTTGAACTCTGTTATTTCTTGATTCAAATGAAAAAAAACTCTTGGCCGTTTTGTTTCTGCACTATCCACGACCATTAACCCTCAATCAATTGAACAATTCATCAACCATACACGATTTCAATTAGATTTTTCAGTTTTAGGGTTCTTCGTGTTCTTCAGAAATTCAATCATGATAAATGTAAAATAAATGAAATTAATGAACACCATCATGTTCCTGGGCTTGAAACGAGCAAGATTGATGTTTACATCTTTTGATTTCATCAAGAAACGAAGATTTGAGGATGGATTGTAGGATTGGAGAAGATGATGAAGCTTGCGCGCGTTTTTTTTGAATTCAAATATCAGTATAAAATATATTTAGTTAGTTTAATCACAATACACGGATGTATTGCCGCCCCAGCGGTTTCCAGCTCACTCTTAAGTCACTATACCATGCCTTGCCTAACAGGTCCCGGGTTCGAGTAGCCTTGGGACCTTTTTGCCAAACTTTTTAATATTTCATTCATATTTTTTTACAAACTTTGACATTTTCAAAACCCAATCAAAACTCCTCATTTTGAGGTGATTTTTTGTACACTTGTCAATTAATGTATCTATTTTATGATAGTGCAAAAATTTTCAGAAAAAACTTTCATCCGATTATATTTTGATCGAGCCGAAAATGGTGCTTTTGAGTACTTTTCAAAACACCTTTAAAGGTGATTTTTTTTTAACTTTCGAAACCCGATTCTTTTCAAAACTTCTTATGCGTAAACTTCACATTTCAAAAACACTTTCAAATAGCATTCTTCAAAACTTTTCATCAAACTTGCATCTTTTTCCATAATCGATCCGATTAAATGATAAAACCGAATTCGTTTTCTCTCGTTTTTCTTAAACCGATCATGGGCCTCCCTTACGGTGTAAGCCCCAATATTCTATATGTACATACATATTTTCCTTGTACATATCAAATTCTTTTCATATACATACAAATTTTTACCTGTAAATAATACAGATATCTCTGTAAATACTCAAACACAGATAAACTTCGATCGTTTGTTTCCGTTTCGTCTGTATATACACTGCATACCATTGGTCTTGAAAGGAGCATTATTTCCGGTGAAACTGCTTTTAAACCAATGGGCCACCCTTATGGTGTAAGTCCCAACCCTCCTATGTACATCCACATCCTTCTGTACATAAATACTCGTTCGTGTACATATTTTCTTCCTTGTACACATTCAAACTTGTAAATAATCAAGTTACGCCCGTTTTAAAGGTTCGTTTCACAGACACTTGTTTATATTTACTTCAAAAACTTTTGTAAAGAAACATCATTGCATTGTTTATATTTCCTTCAGAAACTCCTGTGAATACAAATCACACACACACTTGTTTATATAACTGTCTAGTTATAACATAACAACTAGTCTAACCAATAGGTTCACCACAGTTTAGCTTCCTCTTGGGTTTTATACAAGATAACTCATCCCTGCAGAGTTATAGCCTCCTCTTGGGCTTTGTACAAGGTAACTCATTCATCTGAGTTCAGCCTCCACTTAGGCTTCATATAAGACAACACTCCCCTGTTGAGTCAGCCTCCTCTTGGGCTTCGTTCAAAAGAACTCCTCATTGAGTTTAGCCTTCTCTTGGGCATCATACAAAGAAAGAGACCAGGAAATCTCTTAACAGCCTCCTATTGGGCTTCCAATACAAAGAATCACCCGCGCTAGGATAGAACCCCGAGAGTATAATTTCCCGGTGAAATTGCTCTTAATTCCCAAAAGGATGGTTTCCCGGTGAAATCCCTTTTAAAGCAAAAGCCAACCATACCTTATAGCTTCCTCGTAATGCATATCATAATCAATTGAGGGTATTAGCAGCTTTCCCCTTTTTCATAATCATAATTTCTTGTGTTGAAAATAATAAAGCTTGATGCTCACGGCATCTTTATAAACAAATCAAAAGAGTAAATCGTTTCGAGCCAGAGGATTCGAATTCAGATTCGATTCCCTAGCGCGTCACTTTTTAACGCGAACAGTACCAACAGATAACATTGTGTTTGATGAATCGAGCCATAACATTCTTGGTAACAAATGCGAACGAGGCTGCTTCTACCCACCTGGTAAAGTAATCAATTGCCACAAGGATGAAACGATGTCCATTGGAAGCAGTGGGCTTGATTTCTCCAATCATGTCAATGCCCCACATTGCGAAAGGCCAAGGAGCAGTCAGAACATTCAACGCTACTGGAGGTACGTGTACTTTGTCTGCATATATCTGACATTTGTGGCAAGATCGAGCATAGCGGTGACAATCAGCTTCCTTGGTGGACCAATAGTAACCTGTTCTCAGAATCTTCTTAGCCATGGTATGTCCACTGGAGTGGGTTCCAAATGTGCCTTCGTGTAGCTCTTCCATGATACGTTCCGCTGTCTTCTGGTCTACACAGCGGAGTAAGCACAAGTCATGATTGCGCTTGTATAAGATGTCGTTGCTGAGGAAGAATTTGGATGCAAATCTTCTCAAGAACTTATTATCATTGACATATACCCCTGCGGGATATTCCTGAGTCTCAAGATACCTCTTCACATCGTAGAACCAAGGTTTCTCCTCTATATCAAGTTCACAACAGTATGCTGGTTCGTCAAACTTTTCAATGATGATCTGGGGAGCCTCGTTGTCCCATCTGACCTTGAACATGGACGACATAGTAGCCAATGCGTCTGCCAACTAATTCTCTTCTCGTGGAATGTGATTGAAAGTGATCTCTTCGAAGTAGGGGATCAGACTTAGAACGTGCTCTCAATAAGGAATGAGATTCGGATGTTTCATATCCCACTCGCCCTTAATCTGAATGATCACCAAAGCTGAGTCTCCATACACTTGCAAGAACTTGATTCTTAATTCAATAGCAGCTTTGATACCCATGATGCACGCTTCATATTCGGCCATGTTGTTCGTACAACTGAAGCAAAGTCTGGCGGTGAATGGCATATGTCCGCCTGTAAGAGATGTATTGATGGCGCCAATGCCATTGCCAAGTGCGTTTGAGGCTCCATCAAAGACCATGGTCCATCGGGATCCTTGTTCAGGTCCTTCGTCTGGTCCTGGTTCTTCGCAATCAGTAACTAATAAAACATCTTCATCTGGAAACTCGAACTGCATAGACTGATAGTCATCCACGGCTTGATGAGCCAAATGATCGGCTACTTGATAGTCGGTAAACTTTTTGCTAAGGTAGTATATTGCATACTCTTTTCGGCCAGACTCATCATGTTGCCCCAACGCACACCCCATTGAGTTTTCTAATACTGTTAAGTACATGATAAGAGGTCTTCCTTCGACGGGCGGCATCAGGATAGGAGGATTCTGTAGGTACTCCTTGATTTTGTCAAAAGCGATCTTGGCAATCGTCGTTCCATTCCACTACTTGATCTTTCTTCAGTAACTTGAAGATTGGCTCACATGTAGCAGTCAAATGTGCAATGAATCTGGCAATGTAGTTCAAACGGCCCAAGAAACCTCTGACTTCCTTCTCGGTGCGGGGAGCTGGCATTTCTTGAATAGCTTTGACCTTGGCGGGGTCAACTTCAATACCTTTATCACTGACAACAAACCCTAAGAGTTTACCGGATCTGACTCCAAAAGTGCACTTGTTAGGATTAAGTCTCAGTCTGTACTTCTTCAACCTATCAAACAGTTTCTGCAAATGATCGAGTTGCTCTTCTTCAGTCTATGATCGAGCTATCATGTCGTCGACGTAGACCTCTATCTCGTGATGGATCATGTCATGAAATAATGCCACCATGGCACGCTGATAAGTGGCACCTGCGTTCTTCAGTCCGAACGACATGACTTAGTAGCAGAAAGTACCCCAATGTGTAACGAAAGTAGTCTTCTCCATGTCTTCAGGAGCCATTTTGATCTGATTGTAACCGAAGAAACCATCCATGAAGGAGAAAACCTTGTGTTGAGCGGTATTGTCTACCAGATCTCGGTAATCCACACACATTCTTACTTTTCCATCCTTCTTAGGTACGGGCACCACGTTTGCAACCCACTATGGATAAGAAGTAACAGCTAAGAACCCGACATTGAACTGCTTCATAACTTCGGCTTTGATCTTCTCTGACATCTCAGGACGCATACGACGAACCTTCTGTTTCACTGGGAGAAAACCCTCTTTTGTCGGTAACCGGTGTACCACAATAACAATGTCTAGACCTGGCATGTCTTTGTATGACCAAGAAAAAACCTCAATATAGTCTCGTAGCATCTGGACCAACCTTTCTTTGATACTTCTCTCAAGACCTGCTCCTATCTTGATCTCTTTTCTGTCTTCCTCAGTACCTAGATTCACAACCTCAACTGGCTCTTTGTGTGGCTGCATAACTCGCTTTTCTTGTTGTAGCAGTCTGACAAGTTCTCCTGGCACTTCACAATCTTCCTAACCTTCGTCTTTGGCTTGGTAGATCGGATTATCAAAGTCATATTTAGCAATAGCATAACTGTTATCGACGAGATTCGGAGTGACTCTGCAATGTATCACGTGGGTGTGTGTAAGAACACATAGCTTTTGAAGGGGTGATAACGTAAAAGAAAGAAAAAAACATTTAAAATGCAAAAGTCCAACGATTTTATTGAATGAAAATATGCAAATGACAGATAATAACCCTCACAAACGAGCCATGATGCCCCGGGCACGGCACTAGGCTTTAAAGTTCATTGTTCGAAGCATAAAAACGAAAAGAAAAAACAGAAACAAAAGTAATTACTCCTGTGTAAAGGAGATTGGTATGACGTCCTCGGTCTTCCAATTGTTGAGTCCGTTGTCTGGAGCTGGGAATACCCACTTGCTGATGTCGAAGTCGTTGTCGTCGTCTTCTATAGCATGAACTCCATTCTGGATGATGTGGAAAGGAAGTTGGCCGGCACGTTTGCGGCGTATCATCTTCTGACCTATGATGGTGAAGCCTAAACCAGTCTTGTTAGATTTGAAAGGAAGATCAGGGAGCTGACCCCAAATAGCACTACCTCCTTCTTCAACTGCAGCTTGAGCATCTTTCAGCGAGGCCATCCTAGGCGGAACTTGTGTAACTTCAGGAGTGACAGGAGAGTCAACAGGCATGACTCTGGGGATTGTTTTGAAAGCTTGACAGAGAGTCTCAAAGAATTCACCCTCCATCTCGAGGTATCGGAATGACTGCAGATGACTGACCATGTATTCCTCTTCACCACATACTGTAACAACCTTCCCCTTCACTGGGTACTTCAGCTTCTGATGTAAGGTTGAGGTAACAGCGCCTACCCCATGTATCCAAGGGCGTCCAAGTAGGCAAGAGTAAGCTGGATGGATGTCCATGACAAAGAAAGTGGAGTCGAAAGTCTGAGAACCGACTTTGATAGGCAGAATAAGCTCTCCAAGTACTGTTCGTTTAGAACCATCAAAAGCTCTCACAATAATGTCATTGGGCTTTAGAACCAAACCTTCAACATCGAGTCGATCGAAAGCACTCTTCGGTAGGATATTCAGAGCAGAACCGGTATCTACCAAAACATGAGACAGTGTAATGCCCTTACATTCAACAGAGACGTGCAAGGCTTTGTTGTGTTTGTTTCCGGCAGGAGTGAAATCAGCATCAGAGAATCCTAGGCCATTGTTGGCAGCTAGGCTAGCAATATAAACTTCAAATTGATCGGTAGTAGTATCTTGCGGTATGTGAGCATTCTTCAGAAACTTCACTAAGGCTTTAGCATGAGCCTCAGAGCACAAGAGCAGAGCAAGCATGGAGATCTTGGACGGAGTCTGTCCCAACTGTTCCACAACATTGTAGTCACTCTTCTTGATGATCTTCAGAATTTTCTCCATTTCTTGCTTGGAGGCATTTTTAGTAACTTCCTTTGGTACTACATGCGGCGGGATGAGCCTTGGTTCTTTCCCTCGGCTTGGGGCTGGTTGAATAGTTGGAATCTGCTGGAGTCGCAGTGTCTTTGGGAGGAGAGATATCTAGAGAGAACACTCTTCCGGTTCTGGTCACTTTACTCGAGCCGGTGATGTTGTCTATGTCAGGAATGGTAGCTTCAACTGTAAAATCCTCAATGGTTAGAGGGTCTTGTTTGACACCATGATATTAAACATCAGCTCCATAATTCCAAGGGATAGCTTTGTCAGAGGAATATGGGCGAGTGCAGGAGAAGTAATAATGAGGGTGCCACCCTAGGCACAAGATCAGCAGAGGAAATCCTTATTGTGTTAACATCAACATAGTCTTCTGGGAACACGTCTCCCCATCCAGTCGCTTTAACATCTTCAATAGGAATCTTGTAACTTTCTGGAACAGTATACTTCACCATGTAATCGAATCTTCCACTTGGCTCCCCCAAGGTATCCTATCTGAGATGGTTGACTTTGCTCACATCTTCGATCTTCAATTTAGACATGTCTTCACACAGCTTCTCTACAGGTGGTTTCAGGAATAGCACTTCGCAGTTATCCATCATGCACTGAATATGTCTTCTCAACCAAGCACAACCGTCAGGCGCAGATGGGCACCAACGACAATTCTCTGGGCATCCTGGATTGACACCGGCTTGCAGCAAATTCTTCTTAACAGTCATCAGAGGAATAGTCAAATCATCTATGTTGAAAACATAAGCAGTCTTGTCAATAGCATTGGAACTCTTGCCGTGGTCATGCATAGGTGCGTTGATCACATTCGGAGTCTCAACAGGAGGATCAAACTCAATCTGTTTAGCCTCAATCATGTCTTGGATCTTGAATTTTGTTCTTTAGAGCCCAACAATCATCAGTACTATGCCCTGGGCTGTTGGAGTGGTAAGCACACTTAGCATTAGGATTGTATCTCGGAGAGGAAGTATTGATTTTCTGAGGAGGATCCCTCAAGGTAATCAGCTATGCTTTCAACATGTGTTGCAATGCTTGCGATAATGGCATGTTGATCTTTGTAAACTGTGTTTGTGGCGCGTTCTAGTTACGTGTGTTGTTTTGATGAGGTTGTGCTGATGTAGGATTGGAGATCACAACTGCCCCCATAGATTGAGCACGGTCGGTCTTGGCTCGACTTTTCTGACCATACACAACATTGACTTCTTTCTTACCACCAAAAGATCTCTTCGCAGCATTTGAAGATGACTCTACCTGAATCTTTCCGCTCTTGATACCAGCTTCAATGCGTTCGCCTATCAATATCAGCTCGGTGAATCCGGCTGAGGAGTTCCCAATCAGATGATTGAAGAATGGACCTAACAATGTCCCCATGAACATATCAACCAACTCCCTATTGGACAAGGGTGGTTGAACTCTGCCTGCTAGATCTCTCAATTTCTGAGCATACTCTTTGAACTTCTCATCACGACCCATAGACATGCTCTGTAATTGCATGCGAGTGGGTGCGAATTCAGCATTGTACTCATACTGCCTATAGAAAGCATCTGCTAAGTCACTCCAAGTACGGATACGGTCATTCTCTAGCTGATAATACCACTCCAACTGAGTTACGGATAAACTCTCTTGGAAATAATGCATCCACAACTTTCTGTCATCAGTGTGGGGGTTGATCTTCTGAACATAGGACTTCAAATGCAGCTTCGAACAAGAAATGCCATCATACTTGGCAAAAGTGGGAACTTTGAACTTGGGAGGAATCACCACACCATGAACAAGACTCAGATCATCAAAATTCAGCCCTGACATTTTCAAATTTTCCACAGCATTCAGACGGTCTTCAAGTTGCTTGAACTTGTCATCTTCGTCAGAGTAATGATCATTCTCATAATGGTCTTCTTCTTTCTCAGGCTCACGTTGTTCTTCTTCATGACCCTTGACACTTCCCTCAGTCTTGACACTCCCTTCTGAGAGCTCTATCCGGCTGACCACTTTAGGACCACCTTTGTAACGTCTACCCAAGTTGAGAACACCAACAACCCTCTTCTACGTTGATGAGCTTCTTGGATCTTCTTGGCCTTGGACCAAGCTGGTGAACATCTCGGGCCGGCATTACGAGCACGGAGATCTTTGACAGTCTGTTCAAGAGCCATTTCTGCTAAAATAAATAGCGAGAAAATGAGAAAACCGATCTTCAATGTACCTGTGATGCAATGTTATGCTATGGTATGCAATGTTTATGTGAATGCAATGCAATGTTTTCAAGGACCTTAGGAATTTAAATTTGTTAAACAAGCATGAACAAACTTTATTAGTTTCTTTTTATTCTTTTTTCTTTTTCTTTTCGTACAAAGTAGTTCAGAAAAAATAAGACAAAAGTATAAATATCCTAAAGCTCTAGGTCTCCCATGGGCGCTTCCTTTTGGTGCCGAGGTAGGCGTTGATATTCCGCTCCTCGTGAAGTAGCTTGGTCAACTCTAGTACCTTCCTCTCACTTGCATAGCACTGAGCTTCGAATATATCCCTTTCTTCTTTGAGCTGAATCCAGGATCTCTTCAAGTCTTCAACATCAGTAGGCATGTCAGGATGGAGAACAATATAAGTGCGTCACCTATATGCAGGTTCCATAATTACTAGAAGAGCAGTGAATGGCATCATGAGGTTTTGAGCTCGAGCTCGCACCCATTTGAGGTAAGGTTCCCAAGTAATGGAGTTCTGGTGCCCCAAAGTCTTGGTATCAGTCTTCTTTACCATGCCCCAAGCGTGTATGAACCTTCTTCGGTAATTCTGGAGATCGTGATTGTAGTCGAACACAATATCTTGGAGAAGCATATCATGCGGGCCATCTCTTCGAGCAAAACCAAACTAACGTAGAGCTATAGAAGGGTTGTAAGTGATACCTCCCCTTATGCCAAGGAGTGGTAAATTAGGGAACTCTCCACAACGCTCAATGAGTGTGAAGTCCTTTTGAGAGAAAAGGCACCAACGGATATCTGAATCAGAGAGTGACATTAGCCTTTGAGACCATTTCAACCTTTGTTCATTCTTCAATACTAATGGAGGAAGGTGCAAAATAAACCACGGAAAGTAGCAGTATGCAACACATGAGAGTTCCTTGTCTTTTGATAGTACAGTGTGGAGAGAATGTAGAATGTCTCCAAGTAAAGTAGGCCTTTGGATTACGAGTAAGGAATATCTTGATGGCACTCACATCTATGAATTGATCCGAATTAGGAAACAACAGCAAGCCATAGATTAGAAAGGCCAACATGTCTTCGAATGCATGGAAACTCATAGCTTTGAGGAATTCTCGGGCTTTCTTTATCAGAAACTTAGCAAGTAAACCCTTAACTCCACTTCTAGTTTCCCAATTGGCTTCAATGTCTGAGCGCTTTAGGTGTAATGCTGATGTGATGTCTTCGTACCTAGGAACCTTTTCTAAATCGGTGAATGGCATTTGATCAAGAATAGGTATCCCAAGTATTTTAGAGAACTCTTCCAAGGTAGGAACCAACTAATAGTTTGGGAATGTAAAGCAATGATGTTTCGGATCAAAGAACTGGAATAAGACATGCATCATATCTTCTTCAAAACCGGAGGTAACCAAATCAAGTAGATAACCATGTCTTTTGATGAACTGGGCATGATCAGGAATTTCTGAAACCAATTCTTTGAGTTGAGAAGGTATACCCATCAAGTTGATTCGGATAGTCTTTCTAGAAGCCATAATCCCTACAAAAAAGAGCAAAGATAAATCCCTAGGTCCTTGAAATAGTTAGAGATGATATGCAATGCAAATGATGTCATGATGTCATGCATAGCACAAACAAATCACACAATGAGCCTAGGTTTAAGGCTTGCATGAGGTATAGGTGATTACCCTACCAAAGGTTTGAGTTTGTTCATCATCTATAATAATGTAGGGTTCTAGGAATCTCATATCATTGATCTTTCTCGTGGCATTTATTTTAATCGACTACCAAGTGGTCGACCGAAAATATCCCAAAAGTATGATCTTAATGGCGTAGCATCGTATCAACCAACCTCGGTCTACACCAAAGCCAGCCATCTCACTACCTTCTAATGGCCAAGATGGGTCAATTAAGGTTCTAAAAGTTTAGTTAGTGCTTGATGACACCACGAAGCCAAATACTATCCTCAACTTGGAAATGAAGAGTATCGGGACATCTAAAGTGTCACACTAACGTAGCCATCATGTTGACCCTTTCGGTATCACGCTTAAGTCTGACGATCTAATGCTACTTACCTAAAAACGGATCCGGTGTAGGATCCCACACAAGTATAATACCCAAGCAACCCTTAAAAGTAAAGCATACAAATCAAACAGAAAGCAGTAAAGTGATCTAAAAAATCCCTAAGGCATTCTCTCTTTAGGGTGTCTCCCCAGCAGAGTCACCAGTTCTATGTCTGGTGGTGACTTTGAGATTTTGTATCGCAAATGTTGCGGATAGCAAGAGTCGCCACCGACATTTCTTTTATCCAATTAAGGGAAGGTAAAAAGTACAGAAAAAGACCTTCGTTAGATTCTGAGTAAGGGAGAAGGTTATGAAAAGGGAAAGTATTAGCACCCCTTTCCATCCGTAGTTATCTACGGGCTCTTAGTTGCTCTTAGATCATTTTAAAAGTGCTTTCTGTGTGTTTGAAAGATGTTTTGAAAAGGCATTTCACTTTGATTTTGTAATGATTCATGTAGGAATGTATACAAAGTGTTCGGAAATGTTTCGTTTTTGAAAAGAGTTTGAACTTTGACAAAAGTGTGTGGTGTGAAAAAGTATTTTGATAGAGCAAGCAACTAAAAGTCTTATTACCTACTCAGAATGGTCGTTTTCGTATTGTTTTCGCTTTCCTTTAGAATAGTGCTATCCATACCATTAGTTGGCAGGTAACCCTATTCGTTGGATGTAAGAGGGACATTCGAAGAGACATCGGATGGTCATAGAAGGCAACTTGTAGGAAGTATCCTAGCACATTCGAAGGGACGGTCATCATTTTTCGTAGGCAACAAGCGAGGGTCAAGATCATGTATTCGTAGGCGACATCGTGGGTCTATGATCTTTGTATCGAAGGGACTACGATGATTTGTTTTGAAGGCAACGGTGCTAGAATACCTCTACGTTCGAGGAACTTGACCATTTATATTCGTAAAGGCAACGAGAGAGAATTACCCTAAGGGGTGCATGTGTGAAAAGAGTGTGTTGAATTCAGATATGTTATCTTGAAATTATTAGTGTTCTATGTCCAATTTTATCTTGCCATACACGCCTAATTACTTGCAGGAAAAACCTTATTAAAGATATTTTAGGGATTTGGAAGCTCAAGTGTCGTAACTCAAGTTCCAAGCTTATGATTGTTTTGCTTATCCGGCGAAACCTATTATATCATTCCTTCCATGAAGTTGTTTCTTCCCTTCTGTAACTGCCTCAGCGCATTAACCATGGCTTTGAAGGCAGGAAGCTAGATGTTACAGCTTGTAGTTATTCGTCCAGTAACGTCTTATAAAGACTCTAAGAACTCTTCATCTTCATGGTTGATAACGTCTACTCAGATCTCCATCCTGGATTAACTGTCGAGCTACACCTCGGATTTAGACCGACATTAAGCCCTTCTCCGAGATACATGTCGGATAGGGACTTCACCTTGGTCAGAGACCCATCCGGACCCCTGCGCCTCCCTCTAGACATCCATCTCGGGTGAGGATTTTATGCATGATCATAAGCCCCCTTGGTCGTACGGTTTTAAGCTCCTTGAATCCGTGTCGACCAAACAATTCCGACCTCTTAATCCCTTAGCGAGATGCATATGTTTTAAACTTTAAAAAGTATGGCACGTGACCCACGTGCCTCCAGCCCAACGGTCACCTGATTTCAATATGATTACCCTATAAGTAGGGAGAACCTGATTTCACGCCTTCTTTCCCTCCTACTCATTATATTTCATTTAATTGCTCTCCAGGAAATCCTCCTCTACATATTTTCAAACCCTACTGCGCTCTTTGCCGTCAGTTGCTTCGAAACCCCTGCTTTCAGCCAATCGATCATCAAACTCAGGTATCCTCTTTTCCTTACATTGCTTTTTGTTTTAATCCAAACATGGTCGTCTTTAGGGAATGCGATGATTTTGGTCGCAAAATCCACCTAGGAGACGAGGAACGTAAAACCCTGTTTAAGGAATGCATGCGCGAGATGTGATGCAGAAGATAGCCGACCTAAAGAGTTTGACGGGTTTGTCTTTGAAGTTTTACTTAAAAGTGATTCGACCACGACTCTTGAGGTTCGGTTGGGCGATAATGGAAACCAACCGATTGATCAAGGGAAGTGTGGGCTTTAAGTCTAATCTGATGTAAATCGCTCTCTCTCTATGGAATATCTAGTCAGGAGACAAAGATGGCGTGATTTTGGAATCTTGTGAGTCAGGAGAGTGTGTATGATCCGCCTCGGAGTCGAGGCCAGTGGTTTTACTTTTATACTGGAGTGATCGAAGAGTTTGGCATTCAATTCCCACTCTCCGACTTCGAAACTGATATCTTATGTACCATTAACCTGGCTCCCTCCCAACTCCGTCCCAACAGCTGGGGTTTTATCCGGGCCTTCGAAGTAATTTGCCGAGCCCTATCCATAACCCCCACCATTGGCTTGTTCTTTTCTTTTTTCGAAATAAAAAGCACGGAGCCAGGAAACTGGGTTGCCATCAGCGGCATCCCAAAAAGAAGTTTCCTCCAAGCCTACACCTCCAATTTTAAAGGTTACAAAGAGCGTTTCATTCGAGTAAGATGTGGGTCACGGTGCCCTTATGTTATTTATGGTACTGATGGGCATCATAAGTACCCTTTGTACTGGACTTGCGACCCACTCCGTATCTCCGGCTTTGATTATGACAGCCTAAGTGATACCGAGATCCTTTCTTTAGAAATAATGGACTCCTTCAGGCCGATTCGGGTCAAGGACTTACTTGCCTTGTCTCCCGAGGAAGTCCTCGACTTCCTAGGTAAGAACTTCTCAATTAGCTTTACTCTGCTTATGCTTTATTTGTATACCTAATCTCCTTCTTTCGCTTTATTTCCCACAGACAAAATGACTGATATGTCCTTTAAAGAGCAGAGGAAGCTAATGGCCGAAGCTCGTGCTGCCCGAATGGGTGACGGCGGTCCCTCCGAGACCAAGTCCAACTTGGCCGGGTTGGAAGTGCGCGTCCCGAAGAAAAAGAAGAATGTCACGATCCGTGACCCTGCTCCAGAGACCAACATCATCACCGCTTCCCCACTGAAGCGCCCTGCCGAGCCTGAACAAGCCCCCGAGTCTATACCCAAGAAGCTGAAGACCGTCATGGGAAACGAGACCAACTCGGCAGATTGGGCTATCTCCAATTTGCTAAAGGATACTGACGATAGCTCTGGTCGAGCTTCCACAGAGAATCGGTTCTGGGCTGCCGATTTTGATGGCCTTAAATTTTTGTATGATCATCTCAACGCCACCTTCGACGTGAACAAGCTGACCAATCTGGGTTCTCAACAGATCACCAAACAGCTGAGTTCGTACTTGATGAGGTGTGTCGTGCTCACCCGAAGTTTGTTCGAGTCTGGTGATCATGTGGAGAAGAAGAAGACCGAGTTGGAGGCAGAGGTCAAGAGGTTGGCTGACAACGAGCAGTTCCTTCTCAATGCCAACAACGTATTCAAGAATAAGCTTTCGGAAGCTGCCGACGACATTACAGACCTTGAAAAGAAGAATTCAGAGGCCAACAGCCGGATAAAGACTTTGGAAGACGAGCTTGCGCAGATGTCAACCAAGTTCCAAGATTACGAAATCATGTTCGAGTTAAGGGCATACGAAGAAATCCCAGATGGGTATGCTGGATGTCGGGGACTTAGCTTTTGTCCGAGCCAAAGCTCAAGTCAGTTGCTTATACCCCGACATAGACATCTCGGAGGTTGACTTCTTCAAGGCCATCGTAGATGGGAAGCTGGTGGAGGTTGATGAAGATGATAGCGAGACCACCATTAGCGAAGAAACCGCTAAGGTGGATGCCAACTCTGCCGACCCCAACCCTTGATTTCTTTGTTTCTCCATTTTTAGAACTTCCGTAGTTAGTCATCCCTTTTGGCGGATGCATTTTGTACTTTGAATATTCGCCCTGTCGGGCTATTTTAATTGCTTTCCAAGTTTTTGCTATTAATTTCCATAATGTTTTCCTGGATGTTCACTTCGTGCATAGTTGCGAACTTTTATGTAGTATTTACGAGCCCCCCGAGCCATAGGATGTGGCGGGAAATCCTAATGGTTTAGAGAGAAACACATAACAATTGTTCGTAACTCCAACATACACCTCGGTAATCGACTTCAGAGACTAGAGAGTGTTGAGGGCACTGGATGAAACTTTCAGTTAAGATGCTTCACTTTACGTTTGAAGGTTGCTCGAGGAGGACTCGAGAACTTCGTCGGGCTATTGGTAGTAAGACTTAGCTTAACTAGACCAGCCCAGTCACATGATGCACCAAGCGGGCTATCTTGGCCTTTCCAAGCACATAACATTGTTCATGACACCACTTGATTTTTACCGCTTTAGCGCGTTAGAATCTGAGCCCCTGCGGGTTGATTGGTTAGAGGTTCAACGCCACTAAGTTGATCCGAGATAGGACCATAGCTACGTGTGATGAACCCAGGGTTTCAATGCCACAAAGAGTTAGTCTGAGACGGAATCAGAGCTCTTTGTAGCCCATCTGAGGCTTCAACGCCACTAGGAGTTGATCCAAGATAGGACCAGAGCTCCGTGACTTGCCAGAAATTATAGGTGTAACCGTCACTAGGAGTTGATCCGAGGCGGAATCATAGTCCAGCGAGGAGACCAAGAGATGTTCAGTAGAAATAGAGCCTTTGAGGTTGAGCCTCTATAGGGATGATCCGAGGCAGTTGAGCCCAACCGAGGTTGACCAAAGAGTTCAAAGCCTCTTCGAGGTTGTTCGGAGGTTGAGCCTCTTCCGAGGTTGACGGAGGGTTGAGCCTCTTAGGGTTGACGGAGGGTTCGAGCCTCTTCCGAGGTTGACCAGAAGGTTTAGAGCCTCTTCCGAGGTTGACGAGGAGGTTGAGCCTCTTCGAGGGTTGACAGAGGTTGAGCCTCTTCAGGTTAACGGAGGTTCGAGCCTCTTCCGAGGTTGACCGAGGGTTGAGCCTCTTAGAGGTTGACCGAGGTTGTTCCCAATGGAAACAGAGCCTTTCCGTGGTGAGGCGATCATAGACCGAGCTCGTGATGCGTCGCCATATGCTTCCACGGATCGAGATCACACAATAGAATTTCATTATATAGGTGCCTCATTAAAACCACGGCCCTTGCCTAGGAAAAGTGCACCAATTATTTTACAAATATGTTTAACTAAAATAAAATTTGAGATTAGCGATGTTCGGGTCCTCGGCAATTCTGATCCGTCTAATGTCTCCAATTTGTAGGCTCCGTTTTGCAATTCTTCCGAGACCCTGAATGGTCCCTCCCAGTTAGGATCTAACTTACCCTTCTTAGTAGGATCGGACACTTTTTTAAGTACCAAGTCTCCGATCTTGAACCCTCGTTACTTCACCGTAAGTTGAAGCGTCGGTCATTCTACGCTTTCGCCATTTCCACGATATGGCGGTGTCCCTTATCTCGTCCAACAAGTCCGCTTCTTCATTCAATGCCTGCTTATTGGCCTCTTCTTCAAAGTTTTCTCGACGCCAAGAGGGTAAAACTACCTCTACCAGAATCATGGCATCTCCTCCAAAAACCATCCTGAAAGGAGTCTCTTGGGTTGTGGAATGGATTGTGGTATGGTATGCCCATAAAACTTCGTGTAAGCATTGTGCCCACAACTCCTTGGGCGAATCCAGCTTCTTATTTATAGCATTCAATATGACCTTGTTGGCCGCCTCGGCCTGTCCATTCGCCTGCGGATGCTCTACGGATATAAACTTGTTTTGAATTCTGAGCTCCTTACAGAATTCCACTACCGAGGTACTTGCAAATTGTGCCCCGTTGTCCGAGACAATGACCCGAGGTAGTCCAAACCGGCAAATGATACTTCTCCAATAGAAACGCCGAACTCGATTACGCGAGATCGGGATCGACTTACTTCCACCCACTTAGTAAAATAATCCACTGCTATAATCAGGAACTTCAACTGTCCCGGAGCCACTAGGAACGGCCCCAAGATGTCAGCCCCCCACTGATAAAAAGGCCACGGCACTAGAACGGTATGCAAGAACTCGAATGGAGTGTGAATGGCTGGAGCGAACGTTTGACACTTTGAGCACTGAGCCACGTATTCTTGACAATCTTTTGTTAGAGTAGGCGATACCCTTAAGATCCGGCCTCTTCCTCCTCCGTGATTTCCACAAACTCCCTCATGAATTTCTTTCATCACCATTGACATATCCTCCTCTGGAACACAACGTAGCATGGGAGCTGCACGTCCCAGCCGGTATAGTTTCCCAGACTCTACTATAAACCGGGATGAAACCTTCTTGATTCGTTTGGCCTTCTCTCCATCTTCAGGTAACGTATCTTGTTGTAGATAATGAATGATCAGACTCATTCACCCATCATTCCCCTCACGAATCGTCAGGGACTCTTCCCTTTCAATGCTGGGCATGGGAAGTACTTCGCGTATGACAGATTTGTTTATCCCGGAATCCTTTGAACTAGCCAAACGAGACAGAAGATCAGCTCGGGTGTTCTCTTCCTGGGCTACATGACATATTTCAAAGAACTCGAATTGTAGACTTAGCGAAATAGCTTGTTGCAAATACTTTGCCAGAGTAGGATCCTTTGCCTGAAATGATCCGTCTACTTGCCCGGCCACCAACTATGAATCGGTACGAACCAGCAGGTGCGTTACTCCGACCTCTAAAGCTAGCCTTAGATCGGCCAACAAAGCTTCGTATTCTGCCTGGTTGTTACTTGTGGAAAATCCAAAACGTAAAGAATATTCAAGCACCATCTCCCCTGGGCCTTCCAGAACTACCCCTGCGCCACTGCCTTTGAGATTAGAGGAACCGTCAACAGACAGAATCCACCTTTGAGTAGAGACCTTTCCCAGCGGGGAAGCAAGTTCCACCATGAAGTCGGCTAGGGATTGGGATTTGATCTTTGATGCGAGGGCTGGCGATCTCGTATTCTAATAGTTCCACGGCCCAGGACACCATCCTTCCGGCCAAGTCCGGCTTCTTGAACACCTGCTTCAACGGAAAATTAGTCTTCACCTGGACGGGATGCCCAAGAAAGTAATGCCTGAGCTTTCGTGCAGTCGTCACAAGCGCCAGTGCCAACTTCTCAATCTTCTGGTATCTGATTTCTGCCCCCTTTAACACCTTGCTTACAAAGTAAACCGAACGTTCTCCTTCATCCGTGTCTTGGACCAGCACAGCTGATTGCATCTATTCTTGCCGGTAGAGTGTCAGCGAGAACCTTCTTTGGAGTGCGATCGGCACGGAGGTGCTTGGCGATGTGCTTTATCCCATTGAATGCTTTTACGCATGCTTCCGTCCATTCGAACTGAGCTCTCTTCTTAATTGCCGAGAAGAAATGGATGGACTTGTCACCTACACAAGATAAGAAATGAGACAACGCGGCCAAACGGCCAGTTAGCTGTTGTACTTCTCGTATCGAGGTCGGACTTCGCATGTTAATAATCGCCTGGCACTTATCTGGATTGGCCTCGATACCACGATTTGTGAGCATGAAACCCAGGAACTTGCCGACTTGTACCCCAAACGTACCCTTGTCCGAGTTCAGGCGCATATTGAACTTCCGCACTGCCGCGAAGGTCTCTCTAATGTCTATCACATGATCTGCTCCTGATGTGGTTTTTATCACCATGTCGTCTACGTATACTTCAATATTCTGACCAATCTGAGGAGCAAACACCATATCCATCAGCCTCTGATAAGTCGCGCCGGCGTTCTTCAAGCCAAACGGCATAACCCTGTAATAAAAATTCTTCTGCTCTGTCATAAAGGCGGTCTTGGATGCATCAGCCGGGTTCATCCGAATTTGGTTGTACCAGTCGCATCAAAAACTCGAGGCGAAACCGGAAGAGCGTCGATCGGCCGATCAATGTGAGGGAGGGGGTAAGGATCCTTTGGGCATGCTTTGTTCAAGTCGGTGAAGTCTACACACATTCTCCACTTGCCATTCTTCTTCTTCACCATAACAACGTTGGATAGCCAAGTTGGGTATTGCACCTCTTTAACGAAACCGGCTTTTAACAACTTTCCCACCTCCTCTGAAACGGCTTGTCCCCTTTCTTCCCCCATCTTCCGCTTCCTTTGTGACACCGGTTTGACCCCGGGATCAATTGACAAATGATGGCACATGATCTCTGGGTCTATGCCCGGCATATCCAATGGCTTCCAGGCAAAAAGGTCTAGATTTTGCCTTAACACCTGGACTATCTCGGTCTCTTCCTCCCTTGTCAATTGAGTCCCCAGATGGGTGACTTGTAAGGGCAACGACCCAATTTGGATGTCTTTGATCTCCTCTTGTGGGGTGAGTCCATCCTGTCCTGATCCCTCTCTCGGATCGATATCGACCATGCCGACTTCGTGTTTCGGAGAAGCCTCTGATGGTCCTAACTTCTTCTTGGCCTTCAAACTATCCTTATAGCACTTCCAGGCCAAGCCCTGGTCTCCACGGACTACCCCGACACGCCCTTTACCTAGGGGATACTTCATGGTCAAAAACAACGTTGATAATACCGCCTCAAGTGCATTAAACGAAGGACGTCCGATGATAATGTTATAGGGTGACGACGCATTAACCACCAAGTACCTAACCTGAACGGTTTTGGCACTTTCTCCTTCTCTGAAAGTAGTTAGCAGGGGGAGATACCCCGAACACACTGATGGCGGAGAATCCGACGAGAGTCAGCGAAGGTAACAACTCATTTGGCTCGAAACCCATTCCCTTGAAAGCCTCCCAATAGAGGACGTCCGCGGAACTTCCCAGATCGATCAACACACGCTTAACGCCCCAATCCCGGATTTGTACCTCAATCACCATGGAATCATTTTCATGTGGCAGAACCTCTTTGGCATCTTCACCCGAGAAGGTTATCACCCCGGGATCAAACCTCGAGGTTCCGATGCGAAGCACCTGCCCGGAGCCACGAGCATACCTTTTCCTGGCTGAACTAGTGGAGCCACCTCCTACAAAGCCCCCTGAGATAGTGTTGAGAGTGTGCCGGGTTGATCTCGCCTCTTTTACTTCTTCCACAGCCTTACCCTTTTTCTTAGACCGGGAATCAGAAGTCGAGTCCCTCCTCGGGGATGAATCCCGCTTGCTAGTCCGCCCAGGATCTTCCTTCACGTATGTTGACAACTTTCCTCTTTGTATTAATTTTTCAATCTCTCTCCGCAACTGTATGCAGGACTCAGTGGTGTGCCCTTTCAGACGGTGAAATTCGCACCATGCTCCCGGATCACTCCCCAGAACCGTGCGGTCCACTTCTAGCGTGGAGGGTAAGCAACCCGGATGGTTGATGTCACAGAGGATGTCTTCCCTCCTAGCGTTGAGGGGTGTGAACGACTCTCTGGGACCTAAAAGCCGAGGCGGCAGCGGCCCTGTCCGGGCTCGTTCACGGGTGGTGGCAGCATCCCGTGGTCGGGTTCGTTCGTCACGTCCCGACCCCCTGTCTTTAGAATCTCGAGCACGCTTCTCCATGTTGCTTTCTTCTCCCTTCACGTAACTTTTCGGCCCGAGTAATGATCTCGTCCATGCTCTTGGCGGGCTTTTGGGCTAAAGACTCATTGAATTGACCGGCTTTAAGGCCATGCTGGAACGCGGCCACAAATATCTCCTGATTGGGATGTGAGACCTTGATAGTATCCTCGTTGAATCTAGCCATGAAATCCCGGAGCGATTCAGAGGGGCGTTGTTTCACGTTGAAGAGGGAGGTATTGGCCACCTTGCGGTGTCGATTAGCTAAGAACTGTTGAATAATCTTTCGGTTGAAGTCTTGATAGCTCACTATAGACAACCGGGGAAGCCCCATATACCAGCGCAAGGCCGACTCTCTAAAGGTACCGGCCATCAACTTGCACTTAAGGGAGTCGATTGCTCCAATAAGTGCCATTGTATTGTTAACCGCAATGATGTGCTCCTGGGGGTCCGTCTTGCCATCATACGATGCCAGCACGGGGGGTTTGAAATTATCTGGGACGACATCCTCCCAGATTGCCTGAGACAAAGGTTACGGCTCCAGAGGCTCTACCTCCTGATCTTCTACTTCGTCCAAGCTCTTCAGCTGAAGGGCCTGAACATTGTCCTGAAGTGTTTCGTTATGCTGGCGTAGGTCATCGATCATGGCCAGCAACTGGGTGAGATCCGGTGGATCTGTTGGTGAAGCTTGAGACATTGTCGTCTGTACGTGCTTATGTGTTTGTGTTTGTGCGGCCTGGGATTGATTTCACCGAGGCCCCACGGTGGGCGCCAATGTTCTTGCAGGAAAAACCTTATTAAAGATATTTTAGGGATTTGGAAGCTCAAGTGTCGTAACTCAAGTTCCAAGCTTATGATTGTCTTGCTTATCCCGCTGGCGGGAGCCCTATTTATATCATTCCTTCCATGAAGCTGTTTCTTCCCTTCCGTAACTGCCTCAGCGCATTAACCATGGCTTTGAAGGCAGGAAGCTAGCTGTTACAGCTTGTAGTTATTCGTCCAGTAACGTCTCATAAAGACTCTAAGAACTCTTCATCTTCATGGTTGATAACGTCTACTCAGATCTCCATTCTGGATTAACTGCCGAGCTACACCTCGGATTTAGACCGACATTAAGCCCTTCTCCGAGATACATGTCGGATAGGGACTTCAACCTTGAGTCCGAGACCCATCCCGGACCCCTGCAGCCTCCCTCCAGACATCCATCTCGGCTGAGGATTTTATGCATGATCAGGTAACCCTATTCGTTGGATGTAAGAGGGACATTCGAAGGGACATCGGATGGTCATAGAAGGCAACTTTTAGGAAGTATCCTAGCACATTCGAAGGGACGATCATCATTTTTCGTAGGCAACAAGCGAGGGTCAAGATCATGTATTCGTAGGCGACATCGTGAGTCTATGATCTTTGTATCGAAGGGACTATGATGATTTGTTTTGAAGGCAACGGTGCTAGAATACCTCTACGTTCGAGGAACTTGACCATTTATATTCGTAAAGGCAACGAGAGAGAATTACCCTAAGGGGTGCATGTGTGAAAAGAGTGTGTTGAATTCAGATATGTTATCCTGAAATTATTAGTGTTCTATGTCCAATTTTATCTTGCCATACACGCCTAATTACTAGCAATTTATAGGGTGCGGAAAATAAATTGCGGAAAGTAAAGTGCGAAAAGGTAAAGTCCTACGCTATTACATGGCTTTGGGGCAGTTACATAATAAGAGTGCGGAAAGTAAAAATCCTAATTAAACTATTACATCCCATAGGAAGTTACATAATTGAAAAGAAGCATAGAAAAATTATGCAAGCGTTACAACACGTGAGCAGATACATAATCGGAAATACGAGAAAGCGCATAAGAAGAAAATGTTAGTAGAAAACATGATTTTTGAATGGGGAAAAAGATTTTATGTTAGTAATGACATTAATATGATAAGATATTTTTTTTTGGTAATTTTCTGAATCGATTTCATAATTTAAATGCAATTAAACGTCAAATTAATGATTAATTAACAATTAAATAAAATATGCATGCAAAAATATTAATTTTAATGTTAAAAATTAAATAAACATTTTCTGATAATAATGCAAAAAAGAAAAATATTTTTGTGATTTTTTAAATGCATGAGAAAATTGTTTGAAGATAAATTAAAATGCATGAAAATATTAAAGAAAAAAAGAAAATAGAAAAAATATAAGTTAGTTTTCAAAGAGTGAAAAAGAATGGTCTTGCCAGGGATCGAACTGGAGACCTCTTGGTGAAAACTTAAGCCTGCTTGCCTTTACCACTGAGCCAAAGCGCTTTTGGTGTTTGGAAAATGCAAAGAACGCATTATAAGGGTATACGTGTCCTAGATTTGAAATTCAAAGCACAGTCAGCGCACGGGCCCCAGTTATTTACGAATGGACGAATCAGAATGCATGATTTTGCCACACATGCCTCACCGGATTCAAACGAAGTCAATGACGCCGGAGCCCTAGCTCCGGTCGTCTTCTCCGGTGGCTTCAATTCTCAAACCTGCAAAAATAAGAGAAATAAATGGCAAAGGGATACCCTACCCCCCTAATTCGATGGCTACGAATTCAATGGTGCCCTCGTTTTGGCTTGAAAACGACTGTACAATGAGTTTCGAAGAAGATGACATAAACTTCCCTAACAATGGAAATTTGGATTCCGGTTGACATGGGCTTCATGTGATCACCCAGACCTGCTCTATGATACCCTAGGAACTCATAATAGTGGTTAGTTTCAGACAAAACACGATAGAAATTAGAAAATGAATTCAAGAAATATATGTATATGTATGTTCATATGTGGCTCGATGCAAACAGTTTCAACCATGGCTCTTGGTGTATACTTACTCAAACGTACCTTAAGAACACAATGGAGTGATTGAGAGAGGCTGAAAGTGGTTGGAGCAAGAATTCGAATTTCACAATTTTTTTGGAAAATATTTAAGAAGAATAGGGGTTGTTGCAAGGGCTAGGGTTTCCTCCAAGCAATTTTTCTGTTCTTTCTCATGTTGTATGCATTGTACATTTATAGTGGATGGATTTTGGGCTGAATTCAAGAGCAAATAATGATCAATCAATGTAAAAAATATTTGATTTTGTATGAAATCAAATCTTTTCTTTTTGATCCAATTTTCATCAATTTCTTGCCAAATCAATGTAAATTTCGAAATTTGCCAGCTTTTATGAGTTACTTGGATCTCAAGAATGAGAGAAAAATCAATTTTGCAATTAATTTTGATTTTATACCTTATTTTTTAATTTAATTTGCTTTTAAATGAATAAAATCCAAATTAAATAGAAAAATAAAGATAAAAATCATGGCATTGGGCTTGGAGGTTCCAAATTCTCTAAGGAACAAGTTTGAATGAAGAAAAACTAGGCCCATTTGCAAATTTATTTTGATTTTGACAAGTATTTCTCTTTGTGCACCTCTTCAAAAATGCCCAACTTGTGCAAGGTGTATCTTGCTCAATTTTCCACATTTTTGAATGTTCTTGGACTTTTTAGAAAGATTTATGTGTACTCTAAACAACCTCTTTGGTTTCATCTCAATTGGAGTTACCATGCTCAATAAATCTTCATTACAAAAAGTTGACTTTTTGTTGACTTTGAAAAGGACCTGTAATGTTTTGATCCATATCTTCAAAATGAAGCATTTTTTGAACATTCTTGTGAGACATGAAGTTGTAGAGAATTTAATTTCCTTAAAAATGAGAGGTGGTGGAAAAATTTCTGATAAAGTATGAGAAAGTTATGCTCAGTCAAAGTTTAGTTGACGTTTCACTAGAAAACCCTAATTTGGAAAGTTTGACTTTTGGGCAAATCTTGAGTTTTCTTGATGAATCATGATCAACCCTTGATCAAATGATGAATGTCACTTAAAAATGAGGATGTTGACCAAAACATATGAAGTTTGACTGTAAGTTGACCACAGTTGACGTTTTGTCCAATACAACTGATTTTCAACCATCTGAGCAATTGTCTGATGAAAGTTGACCTGTGAGGCTTGAATCTTTTCATGGAGATTCTTTGAAGCATATGAGGAGGAATAATGACCATTGGAGGTGTTGAGAACCTATCTTGATCTGAGAATTTCCAAACCCTAGTTTGGGTTGATTGTGTAGGAGAGGGTTCGTATGATCCACCCTTGAGGAATTCTTGAGTATGGATATGAGAAATATCTTGAAGAGTAGGAGGGCAAATTTTGGGGTATGACAACAGGGTGTGGAAAGTCTTCTCCGTCCATGGTGCTAAGTATCATAGCCCCACCGGAAAATACTGCTTTGACCGCAAATGGTCCCTCATAGGTGGGAGTCCACTTGCCCCTGGGATCACCTTGTGGGAGGATGATGCGCTTTACTACTAGATCACCGACTTGGTGGACTCGGTGCTTGACTTTCTTGTTGAAGGCTTTGATCATTCGCTTCTGGTATATTTGTCCATGGCACATGGATGCGATTCGTTTTTCTTCGATCAAGTTGATCTGGTCAAGGAGAGTCTAGATCCATTCGTCTTCACCTAGTTCTGCATCCTGGAGGACTCTGGCTGAGGGTATCTGAACCTCGATGGGTAGGATTGCTTCCATACCGTATACAAGAGAGAAGGGGGTTTCCCCTGTAGATGTTCGTACTGTAGTGCGGTAACCATGGAGAGCAAATGGCAACATCTCGTGCCAATCCTTGTAAGTCACTGTCATCTTCTATATGATATTTTTGATATTTTTGTTGGCGGCTTCCACTGCGCCGTTCATTTTAGGCCGATATGGAAAAGAGTTGTGATGCTTAATTTTGAACTGCATGCAGAGTTCGATGATCATTTTTTTATTGAGATTGGTACCATTATCTGTGATAATCCTTTCAGGGATGCCATACCGGTAGATAAGATTATGCTTGATGAATCGAGCCACCACATTCTTGGTAACAAATACGAATGAGGCTGCTTCTACCCACTTGGTAAAGTAGTCAATTGCAACAAGGATGAAACGGTTTCCATTGGAAGCGGTAGGTTTGATTTCTCTGATCATGTCAATGCCCCACATTGCGAAGGGCCAAGGAATAGTCAGAACATTCAACGGTACTAGAGGTACGTGCACTCTGTCTGCATATATCTGGTATTTGTGACAAGACCAAGTATGGCGGTGACAATCAGCTTCCATGGTGGACCAATAGTAACCTTCTCTTAGAATCTTCTTAGCCATGGTATCTCCACTGGAGTGGGTACCAAATGCGCCTTCATGTCATTCTTCCATGATGCGTTTCGCTGTTTTCTGGTCTACACAGTGGAGTGAGCACAAGTCATGATTGCGCTTGTATAAGATGTCGTTGCTGAGAAAGAATTTGGATGTGAATCTTCTTAAGAATGTCTTGTCACTGATAGATGCCCCTGCGAGATATTCCTGAGTCTCGAGATACCTCTTCACTTCATAGAACCAAGGTTTCTCTTCTGTATCAAGTTCACAACAGTATGCTGGTTCGTCAAACTTTTCGAAGATGATTTGGGGAGCTTCGTTGTCCCATCTGACTTTGAACATATATGACATAGTAGCTAATGCGTCTGCCAACTGATTCTCTTCTCATGGAATATGATCCAAAGTGATTTCTTCGAAGTAAGGGATCAAATTTAAAACATGCTCTCGATACGGGATGAGATTTGGATGTTTCGTATCCCAATCGCCTTTAATCTGACTGATCACCAAATCTAAGTCTCTATACACTTTCAAGAATTTGATTCTTAAGTCAATAGCAGCTTTGATACCCATGATGCACGCTTCGTATTCGGCCATGTTAAAGGTGTATGTCCGCCAGTGAAAGGTGTATGTCCGCCAGTAAGAGACGTAATGGTGGCGCCAATGCCGTTGCCAAGTGCATTTGAGGCCCCATCAAAGGCCATGGTCCATCGGGATCGGTTCGAGGTCCTTAAATCGGTCACAGGTTCTTCCATCGATAACTAGTAAAACATCTTAGCCTAGAAACTCGAACTACATAGGCGATAGCTATGGCTTGATGAGCCAAATGATCGGCTACTACCCTTCCTTTGATCGCTTTCTGAGTAGTATACTGGATGTCATATTCAGTCAAGATCATTTGCCATCTTTCTATTCTTCAGGAGAGAGCAGGTTTCTCGAATATGTATTTTATCGGATCCATCTTGGAGATCAACAAGGTAGTGTGAGTCAACATATATTGTCTTAGTCGTGACAGCCCAATGCGCCAAGTTTTCTCGTTTGTGAGTATCTTGTTTCACAGTCGATAAACTTTTTGCTAAGGTAGTATATTGTATACTCTTTTCGACCAGACTCGTCATGTTGCCCCAACACAGACCCCATTGAGTTCTCTAATACTGTTAAGTACATGATAAGAGGTCTTCCTTTGGCAGGCGGCATCAGGATAGGAGGATTTTGTAGGTACTCCTTGATTTTGTCAAAAGTTGTTTGGCAATCGTCGTTCCATTCCACTACTTGATCTTTTTTCAATAACTTGAAGATTGGCTCACAAGTAGCAGTTAAATGTGCAATGAATCTAGCAATGTAGTTCAATCGTCCCAAGAAACCTCTGACTTCCTTCTCAGTACGGGGAACTGACATTTCTTGAATAGCTTTAACCTTGGCGGGGTCGACTTCAATACCTTTATCACTAACAACAAACCCCGAGTTTACGGATCGACTCCAAGGTGCATTTATTGGGATTGAGTCTTAGTCTGTACTTCTTCAGTCTATCAAACAGCTTTCGCAAATGATCAAGATGTCCTTCTTCAGTTTGTGATCGAGCTATCATGTCGTCGAAGTAGACCTCTATCTCGTGATGAATCATGTCGTGAAACAAAGCCACCATGGCACGTTGATATGTGGCGCCAACGTTCTTCAGACCGAATGGCATGACCTTGTAGCAGAATGTGCCCCACTGTGTAACGAAAGTAGTCTTTTCTATGTCTTCAAGAGCCATTTTGATCTGGTTGTAACCGGAGAAACCATCCATGAAAGAGAAGACCTTATGTTGAGCGGTTTGTCGACTAGAACATCAATATGAAGAAGTGGAAAATCGTTTTTTGGACTTGCTCTGTTCAGATCTCTGTAATCCACACACATCCGTACTTTGCCATCTTTCTTAGGTATGAGTACCACATTTGCAAGCCACCGTGGATAAGAGAAGTAACAGCTAGGAAAACGGCATTGAATTGTTTCATAACTTCGGCTTTGATTTTCTCAGACATCTCAAGGCGCATACGACGGACCTTCTGCTTCACAGCAGGGAGAAATCCTTCCTTCGTAAGTAGTCGGTGTACTACAATGTTAATATCCAGACCTAGCATGTCTTTGTATGACCAAGCAAAAATCTTGATATAGTCTCGCAGCATCTGGACCAATCTTTCCTTGATACTATTCTCAAGGCCTGCTCCTATCTTGATTTCTTTACTGTCTTCGTCAGTACCTATATTCATGACCTCGACTGGCTCTTCGTGTGGCTGTATAACCCATTCTTCTTGCTGTAGCAGTCTGGAAAGTTCTCTTGGCATTTCACAATCTTCCTCATCTTCGTCTTCGGCTTGGTAGATCGGATTATCAAAGTCATATTTAGCAATAGCAAAGCTATTATCAACGAGATTCAGAGTGAATCTGTAGTGTATCACGTGGGTGTGTGTAAGAACACATAGCTTTTTTGAAGGGGTAATAAAGTAAAAGAAAGGAAAGAGCAGAGTACTTGAATGCAAAAATTCCAATGATTTTATTGAATGCAAATATGCAAATGACAAATAATAAACCTCACAAACGAGTCGTGATGCCCCGGGTAAGGCACTAGGCTTTTAAGTTTATTGTTCAAAGCGTAGAAAATGAAAAGCATAACAGAAAACAAAAAGCAATTACTCCTGTCTAAAGGAGGTTGGTATGACGTCTTCAGTCTTCCAATTGTTGAGCCCGTTGTCTGGAGTTGGGAAGATCCAGTCGCTGACGTCGAAGTCGCTTTCGTCATCTTCTATAGCATGGACTCTATTCTTGCTGATGCGGAAAGGGAGTTTGCTGGCACGTTTGCAGCGTATCATCTTCTGACCCTTGGTGGTGAAGCCTAAACCAGTCTTGTCAGATTTGAAAGGAAGATCAGGGAGCTGACCCCAAACAGTACGACCTCCTTCTTCAACTGCAGCTTGGGTGTCCTTCAATGAGGCCATTCTTGGTGGAACTTTGGCAACTTCAGGAGTGACAGGAGAGTCAACTGGCATGACTCTTGGTACTATTTTGAAAGCCTGACAGGGAGTTTCGATGAATTCACCTTCCATTTTGAGGTATCAGAACGACTACAGATGGCTTACCATATATTCTTCCTCACCACATACTGTAACAATCTTCCCCTTCACTGGGTACTTCAGCTTCTGATGCAGAGTAGAGGTAACAACGCCTGCCCCATGTATCCAACGGCTTCCAAGTAGGAAAGAGTAATCTGGACGGATGTCCATGACGAAGAAGGTAGAGTTGAAAGTCTGGGGACCGACTTTAACTAGAAGGATGAGCTCTCCAAGCATTGTTCATTTAGAACCATCAAAAGCTCTAAGGTACCCTACCCCCCTAAATCGAGGGCTGCGATCTCAATGGTGGCATTAGTTTTGGCTAAATCGTCCTGTATCGGTCAGTTCGAATCAAACAGTTCTTTGAACCCTAACCATGGCAATATGTGATTTATGCGTGTATGCTTGCATGTGATGCATCATTCATGATCTACTTGATGTCCTGAAACCATTCAAATGCACAAAAACAATTAATAACGCATGGAAAAAGAAAATCGAATTTGTGAGTTTACCAAACCGGTGAGAGCTAGCTGGCACGATTCAGAGCGATTTGGCTTCGAGCAAGAGGAGGTTTCGATTGCTGAGATGTCAAGGAAGATGTTTGAATGCTCAAAACTTCTTGAAATTGGCTGGAACTCAAAATTCGATTTTTGACAAATCTTGAAAAATTTTGGCAAAGTGAGGGCTGTGTATGGAGCTAGGGTTTCGTGTCCCTTGTTGTGTGTAATGCTGGCTATTTATAGAGTGAAGTAGGAGAGAAAAAACAAGGAAAAAAGATTTGGTATTGAATGCATTGAATAATTTTCAAATAAAATCAAATTTTTGAAGGAAATTGGATTTTCTCTTTAATGAATGATCAAGCACGAAATTGGTATGTATCATGGGCTTCCTTGGACCTCAAGTTTGATATAAAAACACTCTTCTTGAAAAAATATCTTATTTTCATATTTTATATAATTTAATTTTGAATTAAATGGTTTAAAATTAAAAAATTAGTTGATAAAATAGAAAATTGCCATGGCCAAGCACTTATGAGTCACAAATAATGTCATGAACAAGTTTGGATCATAAGATTATAGGCCCATTTGGAAAATTTTGCATTTTGACCAATATCTCCTTTTGTGCAATTGTCCAAAAATGCCCAACTTCTGAATAGTGTATCTTGCTCAATTTTCCACATTTTTGAGTGTTCTTGGACTTTTTGGAAATCTATAAGAGTCCTCTAACCAACCTTTTTGGTTTCATCTCAATTGGAGTTTCCATGCTCAATATATCCTCAAAACAAAATGCCTACTTTTTGTTGACTTTGAAAAGGACCTGTAATGTTTTGATCCATACCTTCCAAATGAAGCATTTTTTGGACATTCTTGTGATACATGAAGTTGTAGAGAATTGAATTTCCTTCAAAACAAGAGGTGGTGGAAAAATTTCTGAGAAAGTATGAAGAAGTTATGCTCAGTCAAAGTTTGGTTGACTTTTCACTAAGAAACCCTAATTTAGAAAGTTTGACTTTTGAGTAGATCTTGAGTTTTCTTGATGAATCATGATCAACCTTTGATCAAATGATGAATGTAACTTCAAAATGAGGATGTTGACCAAAAATCAGGAGGTTTGACTGTATGTTGACCATAGTTGACTTTTTGTCCAATAGGCGATTTTCAACCATCGAGCAATTATGCGAAATTTGACTTGTGAGGCTTGAAACTTGACATGGAGAGTCTTTGAAGCATATGAGGAGGCATGATGACCATTGGAGATGTTGGAAGTCCACCTTGATCTGAGAATTGCCAAACCCTAGTTTGGGTTGATGGTCTAGGAGAGAGTTTGTCTGATGAACTCTTGAGGAATCCTTGAGTATGGATGTATGAAATGTCTTGAGAAGATGGAGGGCAAATTTTGGGGTATGACACTATGATACTTAGCACCATGGATGGTGAAGACATCCCACACCCTGTGAACGCAGACATATTCTAAAAATACTACGCATAAACGAGACCCGCTAGGTCGACTGGACTAGGAAAAAATAAGGGCATCCTGGCGAACCAAAGAGGTTCGGGCAAAAGTTAAGGATATATAAAAAAAAATGTACACCCGGCAAGTCGAAAACCTGAAAAGGCGGCTTGGGCAAAAAGGTATCGGTGGTGAAAATCCGAAAGGGCGGTCTAGGCAAAAGTTAGGGATTTAAGCGTACGACCATGTCTCGTCCAGATCACCTACCTACAGACTACTATCAGCATTCAAAATTCAAATGGCGAAAGTCAATCCACACACTTTCTACTGACAGCAAGGAGATGAGATAGTCGAAATATATGAGCACTAGCATAGTTGAAACCCGATGAGATTGTTTCCGCATAGCTTTTTACTTTCTTAATGTACAAAGGCAGCCATCGCCACCTTTCAAAAATTAATGCAAATCCTTTCTTTTACGATGTTCGCTATTATTGCTTTTTCATAGAGTCCAATGATTTCCTTGAATGATTATATGCATTTAACAATAAACATCGTTCTGAACATGCAGCGGGCATACAAAAGTAATTACTACAGACTCTAGGAATTGAGATGACGACGAAAGTCACCAATATGTTCCCCTGCAGAGTACAATCACCATAGAGCTATCGCTCACTACAAAATTTCCTCGGCGGAGTACAAATTTCCTTCCACTAAGTGTTCCAACACTCCAAGCTTCATCGCATTAGTCTCTGAGCAGCGATCCCAATTATCTTAACATCAGTCTCCGGGTAGTAATAGTTCATCGCCAACAGAGATATTTATCCTCAGCATGATATCTCTCGACGATCACCCTTCCCCAACAGCAGCAATATCCAGGCTCAAAACATGGTCAGATAGTGCATCGGAGAAACCTATCTCTTATTCCCCATCCGGATCTCGTGCAAGATCCCGGTAGTGTCTTCCAACTTCCACCATCCTCGGTAGGGTCTATGCAAGGTCCCCGCGGAATATCTCCCGGCTTTTATTCCGGCAAGCATTGATATCTAGGCTCATAACATGGTCAGATAGTGCATCAGAGGAATCAAGGGCGCCTCCTCCTCTTCCGAGTCAGGGTTTTCAACGGTTTCACCCCCAAGTAGAAGTCGGAAATCTCCAGCGGAATGTTCACATCTTCTTCAAGATGGATATGTTTTGAAATACCACAACATCTACATTCATCCATTATTCATAAGAATCATAACATGTGCGTATATCATTCATACACATTATCATACGCTTGCATGCATCATAATCCGCATAAGTCTAACTATATCTGTCAAGGTTTCTTTTCCCAGCGGTAAAATTACTTTTAGGCGGAAGGTCCGGGATTAATACCAAACAAGGCGGAAACCAATCGAAAGACCGCAAATCATTTCCAAATGGAAGGTCTAGGATTAACACCCGAAGCAAGATGGGAAACCCTATCTGAAAGACCACACAAGTTGTCTTCTGACAACGGGCATTGGATCAACACCCGAAACGACAGGGAAGCTATCCCCATTCTGCCAAATATTATCCCCCAGAGTAGCCAGGACGAAGGTCTATTCTGACTTTCTCTTATTATCAACAGCAACTACAGAGTCTAGCGTACGACTCAGTTGCCCTGGATGGCATCTTAAGCCCATCTCCGACTATTTGTCGATATCTCTCCACCTTTAGAATGCTGTATATTTGGTTAAAAACCAGAACAAACCAATAACTTCATTCAAAGACGAGCGCGAAGTCTAACGTACGACTCTCCTTGGATGGAATCTTAAGCCCATCTCCGTGCTCCCTTCTACTTTTGGGAATATCTATAGAGCCTAGCGTACGAATCATTCCCCAACATCCGTCTCTCCAGATGGCATCTTAAGCCCATCTCCGATGATTCTCCTATTCAGGCGACATTCTTGAGTCTAACGTCGACTCATTCCCGGTAAAGTCGCAAGATTCTCCAAATGGCATCTATAAGCCCATTCCGCATCATCAATCAGCAGTGCAAATTTTCGGTGTACTCGGTGTTCAATCATCTTCTACCTTCAGGTCACGAAAGGCAAGCATGCCAATTTAAACCTTCCAATACAAGAACATTGAACAGGGGCAGCTGTCATACCCCATAATTTTCCCTCCTATTTTTCAAGACATTTCATACATCCATACTCAAGGATTTCACGAGGGTTGACCAGACAAACCCTCTCCTAGGCAATCAACCCAAACTAGGGTTTTGACTATCCTCAAGCCAGGGTAAGCATCCAACACCTCCAGTGGTCATTATGCCTCACTATATGCTTCAAAGGATCTCCATGTCAAGTCTCAACCCTAACAAGTCAAGTTTCCTCAGACAATTGCTCAGATGGTTGAAAATCAGTTGTATTGGACAAAGAGTCAACTGTGGTCAACATATAGTCAAACTTCATAATTTTTGGTCAACATCCACATTTTGAAGTAACATTCATCATTTGATCAAGGGTTGATCATGATTCATCAAGAAAAATCAAGAATTGATCAAAAGTCAAAGTTTCTAAATTGGGCTCTCTCAGACAAAAGTCAACAGAACTTTGACCAGGCATAACTTTCTCATACTTTATCAGAAATTTTCCCACCAAAGCTCATTTTGAAGAGAATTCAATTCTCTACAACTGCATGTCTCACAAGCTTGGTCAGAAAATGCTTCATTTGGAAGATATGGGTCAAAATATTATAGGTCCTTTTCGAGTCAACAAAAAGTCAACTTTTTGTAAAGAAGTGTTATTGAGCATGGAAACTTCAATTGAGATGAAACCAAAGAGGTTGTTTAGAGGACATCTAGAGCTTTCTAAAAAGTCCAAGAACACCCAAAAATGTTGAAAATTGAGCAAGATACACCTTGCACAAGTTGGGCATTTTTGAAGAGGTGGACAAAGAGAAATACTTGACAAAATCCAAAATTTTACAAATGGGCCTAACTTTTCTTGATTCAAACTTGTTCCTTAGCTGATTTGGAACCTCCAAGCCCAAGGCCACAAATTTTATCTTTTATTTTCTATTTATTTTGGATTTTAATCATTTAAAAGCCAATTAAATTAAAATAAAAGGTAGAAAATCAAAATTAAATGCAAATTGGATTTTCTCTCATTCTTGAGGTCCAAGCAATCCACACAATTTGGAAAATTAGAAATTGGCATTGATTGGCAAGAGAATTGATTGAAATTTTGATCAAAAAGGCAATATTTAGTTTTATACCGAATCAAATATTTTCTCATTGATTGGTACATTATTTCCTCATGATTCTTGACCTAAATCCATCCACTATAAGTACACAATGCATTCACATGACACAAGAACGAAAATTCTGCCTCTAAGAACCCTAACAAAGCTCAAAAAATCATGCTACTCAAGCAACTTGCAGCCCTGTTTTTGCTTCGATTCAGCCAGTTCTAAGAATCCAAACACGTTCCTGGTGGTTCATTGATTCATCCCAGACCCTTACAGATCAGAAAAACATCAAGAATCGTGAATTCCAGATTTCGATTTGCACATTTGTTGTAGGAATTTTCCGCGAACAAGTATTTTTATTTATCGATTCCACAGGGATTGGTGTATATTGTAGTCTTTCAATAGAAAAGTGTATTTTAAGATTAAATTAACCAAAGGGTTTGTTTCCTAAGCTACTAGTATCATGAATTTCCAAGCAAATAACTAAATTAGTCTTTTCAAAAGAGAGTTATGGTTTGGATTCAAGAGAGTTGGAGTTTGTTTTCAATTGATGGAAGCATGTCAAGATTAGTTTCATTGATCTAGTTTCATATGCATTCTATTAATCAAGTGATGAACTAGTTTGATGATTTTTATAAATACATATCCTCTATATCTTGTTGATTTCTCACCAAGATTGTGAGTTTTATCATGTTAATCCTTGAATAATTTCTCACTTCAACTATTGACATGATAAACATTAAGCTCAATACTAGTAAACACTAACACACAAATCTAGTTATAGCATTTGTTCATTAGTGGATGAATATCCTAGGTCTACTTTGAAGCATCATTTTTCAAACAATTCTCAAAGCATAAAGATGAAGAACAAAGATATTCAACTATATTAATCATCAACCATGTTCTTACACAAATGTATTAAAAGAAATACATACTAGTTAGATCAACTACCTCTAATCTTGACACAAAAAGAACTTAGCCACACATTTCCATGGTTGCTTTGCTCACAAGATTGTTGGAGGAGATGATGAACATGAAGAATCAAGATGAAAAACTATGTTTTTCTTTACAAATTCTATGCCCTAATTTTACACAATGAAAGATAATGATGATGAAGTGAAGCTCCCTTGCCTAACACACCAAAAGCCAGCTGGAAATGATGGAGTAGGTGGCCCAAAAGGTGAAAGCATGAGTCTGTCCTTTTTCTGTTTTTCGCAGACCGCGCTAAGCGCGGTTACTCGCGCTAAGCGCGCTCATGCTGCAACCGCGCTGAGCGCGAACTGAAGCATGCTTCTTCATCCAAAAAATTTCTTCAAAAAGAATCATCCCAAAAGCTCTTCAAGTGTCCTTGAATCCAAGCTTGAGATAATTAATCAATAAAAACCTACAATTAAAAGTAAACTAAGTTAAATAATATATTATAAACAAAAACTAAATAAAAACATAATTAAACCAAAATACTAGAATAAATACTACTAATTAATTAAAAAAGCATTGTTAAGGACCACAAAATCATGTACAAAATAGCTACAATTTGGTCCTTAACAACTCTGCCCAACTTACTTCTTTGTTTGTCCCCAAACAAAAGTCAATAATCTCACTAAGTAAGAAGAAACAAAATGTAAGCATGCAACTCACACAAGAATGATGGTTCAAACTCAACATACCCGGCAAAAGCACACATCGGTCGCTTTTTCGAAACACAACATGGATATAAATTAAGTTCTAAACACAATATATCAACACATGTAGACAAAATAAAAGATATGTTCACACTTGAATCACCTAATCATTTCTTCAATATTCATGAAGAACAAAATGCAATATTTACAAAGAACTAAACACTCTCACTAATAGTCAGGCACATCCAGAATAATTCATGCATTCATCGAAACAAGTTAAATGACAAAATGGAAACAAAGATCACTAAGGACTTTCAAGGGTTGTAACATGGCTTAGGTTAGAAACAAGGGATATTTAAGTACAAAGCCATTGAAACAAATTGGGTTAAAGAGTATGAAGAGCATTTCACAACTAACTCCCACTTTCTTCTTATTATTCACAACCTCTTTTCTTTTTCACATAATGATCCTCTTTTTTCTTTTGTTTTCTTTTCATATACAAATGTTTTTCTTCTTTTGTATTTTTCTTTTCTCTATTCTTTTTTCTTCTTGTAGGATCATTGTGTCATCAATTCTAGGTTCTTTTTGATCTACCTCCTCAACTTCATTTATATCAATCCTTTTTTTATTCAAGAACATGCTCTTCAAGGGTTAATCAACAAAAAGGGTTGGTATTCACAAACAAGAAAAATTTATAGAATGAATTATCATTGAATTTCCAAAGGTTATCAACAACTATTAAGTGGCCTACTTAACAATTAGTTGATTTGATAAATTCATCCTACAAATACAATTTAAGCTCAAAAGGGTTCACAAGGATTCACTCACTCACGGTTAGTTGAAGCCCTTTTGGAATTGATGGTTTTTCTTATAATGCACAAAAAATTGCCTTGATCATCTCTAAGTTTCCAAATTATCACAAACAAATTAAGATTAAGCATGAATCACACGAGTTAACAAAACTATTAGACACTCAATATTTGGTATAAGGTGGAAAGCTTCTCACCTATGTGGTTTAAGTCCTAATGATTCGAATTTGAACACAAATTTTTTTGTACATGCCAAGATATTTTGCATAAAGCACAAATTTCATAGACATGTTAATATTCTACAAAACGATTAAATATGTACCTTATTTGTGGATCGAGTCGAGAATTATATCATCACCATCACTTTGGTGAAACACACTTACTTGCTTTGGAGTACCGTTGAAAAACCGGGACAAACCAAAAGATGTACAATTTAAATTAAATAAACTATAATCTAAAAATAAAATAAAATAAAATAAAATAAAAGACACCCCAAAATGGTGTTTAAAACTAAAAAGTATTTAGGCTCCATGCCTACAAAATGCCAATTGGAATTACAAGCACATCCTAAAAATGGATGGCAACCAACAAAATTCAAAAGTTTAAACAAAACTAAAAAGCAAAAACAAAAACTAAAAACTAAAAAGTACTAAAAATAAAATGAAGACAAGAAAAAATAAAAGATCATCATCAATCTCAAGCCTCGAGGATGGAATCTCCAGGAGTCTCAGAACCAGAATCAGAACTGCCCTCTCCATCATCATCACTCTCCTCATCACCATCAGCATCACCCACCTCCTCCTCTACATTTGGCCCGACCCGGGGCCAACCAGCCTCTTTCTGGCTGCTCGTGCAGTGAAGTGATTCACCCCCGGCTCTCTGATCTGCAAAGCTAGTTTCTCCATGCTCTCGTGCATATACATAAATGCTCTCTGATGAGCAAAATGCATTTGCCGGTTCCATTCTTCAGAGGGTGCACGAGGTCACAGCTCTGGAACAGCCAGAACATGAGTTATCATCTAGGGCCTACAATAGCGATCACGGTAGGAATCATCAATGATCCCATCGATCGTAAGGTGCTAACGGGAAAAACAACTTTGGCCCTTTTCGGAGGCCCATTATCAACCAGGATAAGTTAGGGCACATTTTATCGCTCCCTGGAGGTATAACTCAATGCGACCCTCTTTAGCTCATTGCAATAAGCGACCAAAATCAATTTGCTCCTCATCGAGCATATAAGCAATGGTCGGCGGTCTCCATCAGGAATAGAAGATGTGTGGCTTCGGTCTCCAGATTATAAAGGGCCACACATCGGCTACGGGCACTAGTCTTGAGGCGGACCGATTGAATTTCGGTGGTTGGCCAGCCATATTGACTCATAAGGTGCCACGACAAACAGACTTCCTCCGCAACATAGCATGATCCTAATTACCACGAGCCAGGTGGTCGTGGTAGATATCCAACTGATCTTCTGGGGCTGTCCAATTAATGCCCAGGTAATTGTTGATAGTAGTGCGAGAAAAGGAGACCAACTTGCCCCTCACAACAGAAGTGAACGGGTAATCACGCCCCTCAATCGGAATGGCGTTGGCATAGAACTCCCTAACCAGCTCAACATTAACTTTGGTCTGGGGCTCACACAGAACACCCAAACCATAGTTATCCAGGATAGCATCAGGGGTGGCATAATGGCCCCGCTCTCGGAGCCGGATGATTCGCTCAGTCCATATGTTGCGCTCCTCGAGCTCTTTGTATCTTGCCGCTTGGGCAGGCCCTAGAAAACGGTCACCATCAAAAGGAACTGATCGAGAGGACCCAGCCCCGGCGGAAGAAACCCGTTTTCGTTTAGGAGCCATCTGAAAACAACACCAAAAATCAACGAAAATCGACACCGAAATGCCCGTTAGAGATAATTCATGCAAACAACAGTAGAAATCAATCAACCAAAGCATCAAGACATAAAGGACAATTCAAAAACACAGCAGAAGAATTTTTCAGAATTCTGCAGACCGCGCTAAGCGCGCTGACCGCGCTCTGCGATTTCCAGAAAAATTCTTCTGTAAAAACAGAAATTTCTCCACACAATCAGACCTAATAGCAACGAAAATCCTAATTTAAGCAATCTCTACAACCTAAACAACCTAATCCTAAGAGAAAAATCCTAAATTCCAAAACCTAGGTTTCCAAAATCTAACCTAAACAGCAGAAAATAGCGAAATTGAAAAGGGAAAACCATAGGAAAACTTACTTAGATGCTTGGGTTGATGATTGGAACAAGAGATTCGCAAGAATTTGTTGATTTGGGGTTGGGGTTTTTTGAATTTCTTGAGAGAGTTTTGAATGAAGAGGGAAAAGTGAAAAACAAAGTGAAACTAACCCTATTTTATTTACAATTAACCAAAGATTAAGTTGGGCCCAAGAAAAAACCGGTTTTTGAAAAATAATTTTTTTAAAAAAAATCTCACGGACCGCGCTAAGCGCGCCCTAGACCGCGCTAAGCGCGAAAGTTTCTTCCAGATGGGTCAAAATGCGCGCTAAGCGCGACCTGCAGAAATTTTGAAATTTTCTAAAAAACAGCAAATTGATTAAAGGGACATGTCAAAATAAGTGCAACATAAATACTTACAATGTTGGGGTGCCTCCCAACAAGCGCTTTGTTTAACGTCGGTAGAGCTCGACGGTCCAGGATGATCACGGATCATCAAAGTAGGATGCGGCTATGTTGCGGCTCACCTCTCCGCCAACATACCGTTTCAAACGCTGTCCATTCACAGTCCACTCACGCTTTCCTCCTGGGTCTTGCAAGACAATAGCACCATAGTCTTTGACTTCCTTGATTAGAAACGGACCGGACCACTTTGTCTTAAGTTTTCCCGGGAAAAGTCTCATCTGGGAATTAAACAAGAGGCAACTTTGCCCCGGTCGAAATTCCTTGTGCTTTATCTTTTTATCATGAGAAACTTTCACTTTCGCCTTGTACTTCCGGTTGGAATGGTATGCTCCCTCTCTCATCTCATCCAATTGCACGAGTTTCACTTTTCTCTTTTCACCCGCCAAAGATTGATCGAAATTCAAGAATCGAAGGGCCCATAGAGCTTTGTGCTCCATTTCCACCGGGAGGTGACAAGTCTTGCCATAAACAACCTGAAACGGGGTTAGTCCTATAAGAGCTTTATAGGCGGTTCGATACGCCCATAAAGCTTCATCTAATTTTTGTGACCAATCTTTTCGAGAACCCGAAACAGTTTTTTCCAAAATCTTTTTAATTTCCCTATTTGACACTTCGGCTTGACCATTCGCTTGCGGGTGATAGGGAGTTGTCACCTTATGCTTTACACCGTATTATTTCAAAAGTTTTTGTAACAGTGTATTGCAAAAGTGCGACCCGCCATCACTAATCAACAGCCACAAGAATGTATTCATTTGAAAACGACGACGGAAACGGACCGAAAAAATCAATTCCCCAACAATCAAATACCTCGACTTCCCAACATGTTGTTCAAAGGAATTTCATCTCTTTTGCCTATACCGCCACTTCTTTGGCATTTATCACAACACTTAGCATGAGCATAAGCATCTTTAAATAGCGAAGGCCAATAAAATCCCGATTGTAGGACTTTGGTGGCCGTTCGCAATCCATTATAGTGTCCCCCACAAGGGGAATTGTGACAATGCCAAAGAATGTCTTTGGCTTCTGTCATACCCCAATTTTTGACCTAATATACCACCTTACATCTGCATCATTGCATCACTAACAGTTCAGAACAAAATTAATCGGGTGTAGCTTCTACAGGTCAAAATTAGGGTTTCATCAATTTTTCATCTGATTCAAGAGTCCATCAATTAAGGTTTGAGTTTTATTCACCTCATTTGATCTATCTTGATCAAATCATCAACCTCTGATCTTCAGATATCAAATTTTTTCCTCATGATCTATCAAGGATCGACCAATTAGGGTTTTCATCGAGGATGAGCAATCTCTGATTTTTTGATCAATGAATGACTTTTTTGATTGGAGATTGATCTTCATATCTTAGATACAACATGTTGACCTAATTTCTGGATTCAAAATATCATAGAAGTTCATAGAGTTCATCAGTCAATTTCTGAATCATCTGATGAAATTTCATCTACACTAAAAAGTCAAACTTTGACTTTTGGTCAACTTTTTCAAGACAAAACTTTTTCCATCATCAAAATACTTCAAATTATCCATCATGATCATAAAAAATCAAGAAATTTGGAAAAGTCAACAAAAAGTCAAAATTTTCAACACTTAGAAATTTTTTCAAGTGTTAAAATTTCATACTTTCAAACTTCATGGCATTTTTCACATAGTTCCACTTTGAATTGGAAAAAACTCAAAACATGAAAGTTGTAGCCCTTGAAACAAGCTTTCCAAAATGTCCAAGAACTCTCAGATCCATGGAGTCTAGCTATACTTTTGAATTTGAAACATAGAGCTCCGAAATCCTTGATTTTCAAGTACAAACTTCAAAATTATAGGTCATTTTTGAGTTTCTTCTTCTAGAAGCCATGCCACCTTGCAAAGAGGGATAGGGCTGATAAAAAATCAGATGGAGAGTAATTATGATGGGATAAGATCAAGTTGAAAAAATAACCATGATTAAAAGGAAGCTTCCTTTTGCATTTAATGCAAAAATGACTTCCTTGCCCTCTAAGGCAACTTGTAAATACCAAAGCCATTTCCCTTCCTTTTCCATTCAGAACTTGTGACCTATAAATAGAGGTCATGTTGGCCAATTCAAACTACACCAAAGCTATGCCAAAACAAGCTTTCTCACTCTTTTCTTAAAATTCAAGTAACATAGTGAAAATTGAGAAATCTTGCATTTTTGAAAACTTGTGAAGAAACATGAGATATTTGGTGTCTAACATGTCATAAACATCACATGTAATTGGTTTGTAACTTAAAATCAACACAAGAAACACTAAAAAACAGATTTTGCATTTCATGTTTCAAGCTTTCCCAAAACTGCCTTAACTATCGAATTGGATGTTTGGCTCGAGCAAAGTGTGTTTTTTTCACTCAAACATCATCAACATACTTCATATGGATGATGCAGATCATTAACTTCCATCTGTAACAGCTCTAACATCAAATTCAAGTTTCATTTTGAACCATATGCAGGTGGACATGGTCAGGACAATCCAAGCAATTTCAGAGTGAGCAGACCTTCCTCACACAATCCTTGAAGTTCGTTGGTGCTATAGGGATCATCAAATCACAACTGGAAACACTCTAAAGCAGTTTTCGATCTAAGCTTGAACAGGTAAGAACACGAACTTCAAACTCTATGATTCCTTGATTCCGGTCAAAAAGCGGCTTGGCGTTTTGTTTACGCACTATCAGCGATCAATAACCCTCATCAATTGATCAATTCATCAACCATACACAATTTCAATTAGGATTTTCAGTTTTAGGGTTCTTCGTGTTCTTGAGAAATTTAATCACGTTAAGCTGAAAATAAATGAAATAAACAACATAATCATGTTCACGAGCTCAAAGCGATCAAGTTTGATGTTTACTTCGTTCAATTTCATCAAGAAATAAGGATTTGAGGATTGATTGAAGATTGGAGGAAGAAGATGAACAACTAGGCGTTTTCAAATTCAAATATCCATTTTAAAATATAATTAGTTAGTTTTACTTCAATACGGATGTATTGTCTCCCAATGATTTGCCAACTCACTCTTAAGTCATTTATACCTTTCCTTGCCTTGAGGTCCGGGTTCGAGTAGCCTTGGGACCATTTTTCTAAACTTTGTAATTTTTTTCATATTTTTGCAAACATTGACTTTTTCAAAACCCAATCAAAACTCCTCATTTTGAGGTGATTTTTTGTACACTTGTCAATTAATGCACCTATTTTAAGATAGTGTCAAAAAATTTCAGAAAAACTTTCGTCCGATTATATTTTTATTGAGCCGAAAATGGTACTTTTGAGTACTTTTCAAAACACCTTTAAAGGTGATTTTTTTTTCAAACTTTCGAAGCCCGATTCTTTTCAAAACTTCTCATAAGTATATTTCACTTTTCAAAAACACTTTCAAGAACATTCTTCAAAATGTTTCTTCAAAACTTACATCTTTTTCCATGATTGATCCGATTTAAACGGTAAAACCGAATTCGTTTTCTCTCGAATTTCTTCACCGATCATGGGCCTCCCTTACGGTGTAAGTCCCATAATTCTTTTATGTACATACATATTTCTTTGTAAATATCCAATTCTTTTATGTACACTGTAACACGGTGAATTGACTTTGTAGGTTTTTGTATCGCAAATGTGCGGATAGCAAGAGTCGCCACCGACTTTTATTTTTATCCAATTAAGGGAAGGTAAAAGTACAGAAAAAGACCTTCGTTAGATCCTGAGTACAGGAGAATGGTTATGAAAGGGAAGGTATTAGCACCCCTTTCCATCCGTAGTTATCTACGGTCTCTTAGTTGCTCTTAGATCACTTTAAAAAATGTGCTTTCTGTGTGTTTGAAAAAAATGTTTTGAAAAGACATTTCACTTTGACTTTGTAATGATTCATGTAGGAATGTATACAAAGTGTTCGGAAATGTTTCGTTTTTGAAAAGAGTTTGAACTTTGACAAAAGTGTGTGGTGCAAAAGCATTTTGATTAGAGCAAGCAACTAAAAGTCTTATTACCTACTCAGAATTGGTCGTTTTCGTATTTTTAGTTCCTTTAGAATAGCGCTATCCAAACCATTAGTTGGTAGGTAACTCCATTCGTTGGATGTAGAAGGGACATTCGAAGGGACATCGTATGGTCATAGAAAGCAACTTGTAGGAAGTATCCTAGCACATTCGAAGGGACTATCATCATTTTTCGTAGGCGACATCGTGGGTCTTATGATCTTTGTATCGAAGGGACTATGATGATTTGTTTTGAAGGCAACGGTGCTAGAATACCTCTACGTTCGAGGGACATGACCATTTTGAATTAAATAAGGCAACGAGAGAATTACCCTAAGGGGTGCATGTGTGAAGAAGTGTGTTGATTCAGATATATGTTATCTTGAAAATTAGTGGGCTATGTTCAATTTTATCTTGCCATACACGCCTAATTACTAGCAATTTATAGGGTGCGGAAATTAAAATGCGGAAATGTAAAGATGCGGAAAAGTAAATGTCTTACGCTATTACATGGCTTTGGGGCAGATACATAATTTAAACTTGCGGAAAATAAAAAAAACCTAATTAAGCTATTACATCCCATGAGCAATTACATTATTGAAAAAAATAAAACGATAAAAGAAATCGTTTGAAACGGAATAACCTGTAAGAGAATGAGAAATCGGAAAATACGAGAAGAATCGAATAAGAGAAAAATGTTAGTAAAAATGCAAATTTTTGAATAAGAAAAATATGGCATGCTGGAAATAACATAAATATGCTAAAATAATTTTTTGGGATTTTTAGATGCATTTTAATAATTAAAAACTAATTAAAAGTTATTTAAATGCTAAATTATGAATAAAATAAAATATGCATGCAAAATAATATTTTTTTAATTTTATTAATTAAATAAACATTTTCAGAAAATAAATGCAAAAGGAAAAAAGATTTTGTTGATTTTTAATGCATGAAATAAAATATAGAAAAGAATTAAAATGATATGCAAAATATTAAATAAAATAGAAAATAGAAAAATATGAAAATAGTGCAAAGTTTGTAAAAAGAAAATGAATCTGGTCCTGATGGGGTTCGAACTCATGACATGGGAGAGCATCTTTGCACAGGAAGCGTCTTAACCACTGGGCCACTTGACATCTTGTGTTGGAAAAGACAAAATCAATGGTTTTAGTGATGGCGTCACGGGAATAAGTCAAAAGTCGACAGCGTGGGGTCAGTTGGAAAGAGCGAATCGAGAAGCCCATCACGCCACGCCATCCTCGCGGTCTTCGTCTAGTCAGCGGCGGCCGAGCCTAGCTCGATCGTCTTCTCCGACGAGCAAACACAAACTTCGAAAAATCGGCAAAATACAAAGCCTATGGTACCTTACCCCTAAATCGGACCTTCTGAATCCAATGGTGATATTGGTTTTCCCTGAAAATGCCTGTAACACCCGGTTCGATCGAAACAGACCAAAATGCCCTAGCAATGGTGGTTTACGTTTTCTACGTCTAAGCTTGCATGAAAGGATCGGTCATGATCTACTTGATATCTGAATACATTCAAACACACAAAAGATTAATAACACATGGAAAATCGAATTTTGTGAGTTTACCAAACCGGTGAGAGCTAGCTGGCACGATTCAGGGCGATTTAGCTTTGAGTAAAGATTGCTTTGGACTCCTAGGATGTCTAGGAACAAGATTGAATGGTTGAAATACCACAAGCGGTTGGAAAACAAAATTCGATTTTTCAAGTTTCTTGAAAAATTTGGCAAAGTGAGGCCTATGTATGGGGCTAGGGTTTCGTGTCCTTTGTTGTACACAATGCTGAGTATTTATAGAGTGAATTAGGATGGCAAAGAGAGTGAAAAAAAAGATTGAATAATGAATGTGCAATATTTTCACTTTAAAACAAATCAAATTTTCTTGAAAATTTGATTTTCCTTCCATGTGCAAGCAAATCATGAAATTGGCAAGTGTTTTGGGCTTCCTTGGACCTCAAGCATGATATAAAATCATTCCTTTTGAAAAAATACTTTATTTTCATATTTTATATAATTTAATTTTGAATTAAATGGTTTAAAATTCAAAAATAAATTAATAAAATAGAAAATTTCCATGGCCAAGCATTTATGGGTCACAAATAATACCATGAACAAATTTGGATCAAAAGATTATAGGCCCATTTGGAAAATTTTGCATTTTGACCAAAATGTCCTTTTGTGCAATTGTCCAAAATTGCCCAACTTCTGAATAGTGTATATTGCTCAATTTTCCACATTTTTGAGTGTTCTTGGACTTTCTGGAAAGCTCTAGGAGTCCTTTAACCAAAAGTTTTGGTCTCATATCAATTGGAGTTTCCATGCTCAATATATCTTCAAAACAAAATGTTGACTTTTTGTTGACTTTGAAAAGGACCTGTAATGTTGAGCCATACCTCTCAAATGAAGCATTTTTTGGACATTCTTTTAAGACATGAAGTTGTAGAGAATTGAATTTCCTTCAAAATAAGAGGTGGTGGAAAAATTTCTGAGAAAGTTATGATCAGTCAAAGTTCAGTTGACTTTTCACCTAGAAACCCTAATTTAGAAAGTTTGACTTTTGAGCAAATCTTGAGTTTTCTTGGTGAATCAGGACCAACCCTTGATCAAATGATGAATTTAACTTCAAAATGAGGATGTTTACCAAAAATCATGAAGTTTGACTGTATGTTGACCACAGTTGACTTTTGTCCAATCTGTGATTTTCAACCATCGAGCAATTATGCGAAATTTGATCGTGAGGCTTGAAACTTGACATGGAGAATATTTAAAGCATATGAGGAGGCATGATGATCATTGGAGATGTTGAAGTCCATCTTGATCGAGAGATACCAAACCTAGTTTAGGTTGATTGTCAGGAGAGAGTTTGTCTGATCAACTCTTGAGGAATCTTTGAGTATGGATGTATGAAATGTCTTGAGAAGATGGAGGGCAAATTTTAGGGTATGACAGCTGCCCCTGTTCAATCTTCTTGTACTGGAAGGTTAGATTGACATACTTGTCTTTCGTGACCTGAAGGTAGAAGATGATTGAACACTCGAGTACATCTGAAAATTTGCACTCGCTGTTGGTGGATGATGCGGGAATGGGCTTACAGATGCCATTTGGAGTTGTTGGGGAGTGAATCATATGCTAGACTCGAGATTGTTGATAGGAGGACCACCGGGGATGGGCTTAAGATGCCATCTGGAAAAAATGATGTTGGGAGTGAGCCGTACGCTAGGCTCGATAGACGTTTCTGGAAGTGAAAGGAGCACGGAGATGGGCTTAAGATGCCATCCGGGGGGAGTCGTACGTTAGACTTCGTGTTCACTTTTGAATGAAGTTATTGGTTTGCATTGATTTTTAACCATATATGCAGCATTCCAAAAGTGGAGAAATGTTGACAAGTGATCGGAGATGGGCTTAAGATGCCATCCAAGGCAACTGAGTCGTACGCCAGACTCTGTAGCTGCTGTTGATAATAAGAGAGAGTCAGAGTAGATCTTCGTGTTGACCATTCTGAGGGGATAGTAGTTGGCAAAGCGTGGGTATTTTCCCTGTTGTGCATCGGGTATTGTTCCACTGCCTGTTATAGGAGGATAACTTGTGATCGTTCGGATAGGGTTTCCCGTCTAGCTTCGGGTATTAATCCTGGATCCGCTGTTGGAGAACAGCAAGGGTGGTCGTTTAGATAGCTTTCCCGTCTGGATTCGGGTCTTAATCTTGGACCTGTTTGCGTCAGAAATGACTTTTACCTGTTTTGGAGAAAACAAGAGAAACTTTGATAGAATATTTGTTAGTTTTATGCAAAGTTTGATGCATGACATTGTATATGAATGACATATGCATGAATTATGACTTTATGAGTAATGTATGAATGATAGATGTTGTGGTATTTCAAAATATATCCATCTTGATGAAGATGCGGATGTTCTGCTTGAGGATTCCTGACTCTTGTTTGGGGATGGAGATCCTGAGAAGAAAAGAACTTTGATCCCTCCGATGCACTATCTGTCCAAGTCTTGGGCCTAGATATTATTGAGGAAGGTAGAGATTGAGAAACTCGTTGTTGGAGATCTCATACGTAGACCCTGCTGGGGAGAGTCTGGGAGGCAATCTGTTGGGGATCTTGTATGTAGATCCTGCTGAGGAAATTTTAGGAGGCGCTCTACTGGGGTTTTGAGTGTAGATCTCGCTGGAGAGCGTTTGATGGTTGCTGGGAGACCGGGTTGGGGCCCGTTGAAATCTCTGGCTGAGTAGTAAAGATGTAGGTTTCCTCTGATGCACTATCTGACCAAGCTCCAAGTCTGGATACTATTGTTGGGGAGGAGAGAATTCTTGAGAGATATCCAGGGATGGTATGCAGGGGTGATCGACTTTACTTAGAGTGGAATTCTTGCTCGGGATCAACACATATTCCGCTGGGGGAGGTTTGTAGTGAGTGACACCTATGCTCTGTGGGGGGGGGGAATGTTTTCGGTGACCTTCGTCGTCATCTCGATTCCTAGAGCACATGGCAGTACTTTTGTATGTTCACTTTTCGCATGTTTGTGAGCAATTCTTATATCAAATGCATATAATCATTCAAAGCAAGCGTTGGACTTTATGCAAACAACAATAGTGAAAATTGTAAAGAAGGCTTCGTATTTATTAAATATGGTATGGCCAAGTAGTTTGTACACAAGAAGGTAAAAAGCTATGCGGAAACAATCTCGTTAAGTCCGACTATGCTAGTACTCATATATTTCAACTATCTCATCTCCTTGTTGTCGGTGAAAGTGAGTGAATTGATCTTACGCCATTTGAATCTTGAATCTTTGATAGTGATGCGGAAGTAGGTGATCGAGACATAGTTATGCGCTTAAATCTAACTTTGCCTAGAGCCTTTTCGGTTTTGACTAAAGGATACCCTTTTGCCAACGCCTTTCGGGTTTCGACTTGCGGGTGTACATGTTTTGTATATATCCTTAACTTTTGCGAACCCTTTTGGAGGATGCCCTTATTTTTTCTAGGCGATCGACCTAGCGGGTCTTTTATCGTAGTATTTTTGACTATATGCGTTCACGGGTGTGGAAGTCTTCACCATCCATGGTGCTAAGTATCATAGCTCCGCCGGAAAATACTATCTTGACTACAAATGGTCCCTCATAGGTGGGAGTCCATTTTCCCCTGGGATCACCTTGTGGAAGAATGATGCGTTTGACTACTAGATCACCGACTTGGTAGACTCGGTGCTTGACCTTCTTGTTAAATCGGCGATCATTCGTTTCGATAGATCTTTCCATGGCGGATGGATGCGAGTCGTTTCTCATCAATCAAGTTAATCTGATCAAGGCGAGTCTGGATCCAATCATCTTCGCCTAACTCTGCATCCTGGAGGACTCTGGTTGAGGGTATCTGAACCTCGATTGGCAGGACCGCTTCCATACCATACACAAGAAGGGTTGCCCTGTTGATGTTAAATCTTGAAGTCGATAACCATGAAGAGCAAATGGTAACATCTCATGCCAATCTTTGTAAGTCCTTTGTCATCTTACGTATAATCTTCTTAATGTTCTTGTTGGCGGCTTCCACTGCGCCATTCATCTTAGGCCGATAAGGAGAAGAATTGTGATGTTTGATCTTGAACTGCGTGCAGAGTTCGGTGATCATCTTGTTGTTGAGATTAGAGCTGTTATCTGTGATAATCCTCTCGGGAGTGCCATACCGACAGATAAGATTATGTTTGATGAATCGAGCCACAACATTCTTGGTAACAGATGCAAACGAGGCTGCCTCTACCCACTTGGTGAAATAGTCAATTGCCACAAGGATGAAACGATTTCCGTTGGAAGCGGTGGGCTTGATTTCTCCAATCATGTCAATGCCCCACATTGCAAACGGCCAAGGAGAACATTAGAATCTTGGAGATGCGTGCACTTTCGATGCTCGTCGGCATTTGTGACAAGATCGGTAATGGTGACAATCGGCTTCCATGGTGGACCAATAGTAACTTTGTTCTCGAGAATCTTCTTAGTCATGGCGTGTCCCTGGAGTGGGTACCAAATGCGCCGTGTAACTCTTCCATGATATGTTACATTGTTTTCGGTCTACGGTAGAGTAAACACAAATCGTGGTTAACTTATGATGCCGTTGTTGAGGAAGAATTTGGATGCAAATATTCTCAAGAACTTCTTATCGTTGACAGATGCCCCTGCGGGATATTCCTGAGTCTCAAGATACCTCTTCACGTCATAGTACCAAGGTTTCTCTTCTGTGTCAAGCTCATAACAATACGCTGGTTCGTCAAACCTCTCGATGATGATCTGGGGAGCCTCGTTATCCCATCTAACCTTGAACATGGATGACATAGTAGCCAATGCGTCTGCCAACTGATTCTCTTCTCGTGGAATGTGATCAAAAGTAATTTCTTCGAAGTAGGGGATCAAACTCAGAACATGCTCTCGATACAGAATGAGATTCGGATGCTTCGTATCCCACTCGCCCATAATCTGACTGATCACTAAGGCTGAGTCTCCATACATTTGCAAGGACTTGATTCTTAAGTCAATAGCAGCTTTAATACCCATGATGCACGCTTCGTACTCGGCCATGTTGTTAGTGCAATTGAAACATAATCTGGCGGTGAAAGGCGTATGTCCGCCTGTAGGGGATGTAATGATGGCGCCAATGCCATTGCCAAGTGCGTTTGACGCTCCATCAAAGACCATGGTCCATCGGGATCCTTGTTCGGGTCCTTAAATGCAGGCACGGCTCTTCACAATCGATGACTAGTAAAACATCTTCATAAAATTCGAACTGCATAGGTAGTCATCTACGACGATGAGCCAAATGATCGGCTACTACACTTCCTTTGATCGCTTTAAGAAGTGTCTTGGATATCGTCGGTCAAGATCATTTGTCATCTTGCTATTCTTAGGAGAAATTGGTTTCTCAAAGATGTATTTTATCGAATCCATCTTGAAATCAACAAGGTAGTATGGGTCAACATATCTTGTCTTAGCGTGACAAAAAAGCGTTGCAATTTTTCTCATTTGTGAGTATCTTGTTTCACGATCGGTAAACTTTTGCTAAGGTAGTATATTGCATGCTCTTTTCGACCAGACTCGTCATGTTGCCCCAACACACACCCCATTGAGTTCTCTAACATCAAGTACATGATAAGAGGTCTTCTATCGCATCGATCGTCGTTCCATTCTACCACTTGATCTTTCTTAACTTGAATATTGGCTCACAAGTAGCGATTAGATGTGCAATGAATCGGCAATATAGTTCAATCGGCCCAAAACCTCGACTTCCTTCTCGGTCTTGGTGGCATCTCTTGAATAGCTTTAACCTTGGCAGGGTCAACCTCAATACCTTTACCACTGACAACAAATCCTAAGAGTTTACCGGATCTGACTCTGAAGGTGCACTTGTTAGGATTAAGTCTTAGTCTGTACTTCTTCAACCTATCAAATAGTTTCTGTAAATGATCAAGGTGTTCTTCTTCAGTCTGTGATCGAGCTATCATGTCATCGACGTAAACCTCTATCTCGTGATGAATCATGTCATGAAATAACGTCACCATGGCGCGCTGACAAGTGGCGCCTGCGTTCTTCAGTCCGAACGGCATAACCTTGTAGCAGAAAGTGCCCCTTGTATGAAAGTAGTCTTCTCCATGTCTTGAGAGCCATTTTGATATGATTATGTAGGAGAAACCATCGATAAAGGAGAAAACTTCTTTGGCGGTGTTGTCAACCAGAACATCAATGTGAGGGAGTGGAAAATCGTCTTTCGGACTTGCTTTGTTCAGATCTCTGTAATCCACACACATTCGTACCTTGCCATCCTTCTTGGGCACAGGTACCACATTTGCAACCCATTGTGGATAGGAAGTAACAACTAGAAAACCGGCATTGAATTGTTTCATAACTTCGGCTTTGATTTTCTCTAACATCTCGGGACGCATGCGACGAACCTTCTGTTTCACTGGGAGAAAACCCTCTTTTGTCGGCAATCGGTGTACCACAATATCAATGTCCAAACCAAGCATGCCTTTGTATGACCAAGCAAAAACCTCAATATAGTCTCGTAGCATCTGAACCAATCTTCTTTAACACTGCTCTCAAGACCTGCTCCTATCTTAATCTCTTTTCTGTCTTCGTCAGTACCCAAATTCACAACCTCAACTGTCTCTTCGTGTGGCTGTATAACTCGCTCTTCTTCTTTGTAGCGATCGACAAGTTCTCCTGGCACTTCACAATCTTCCTCACTTTCGTCCTCGGCTTGGTAGATCGGATTATCGAAGTCATATTTAGCAATAGCATAGTTGTTATTAACGAGATTCGGAGTGATTCTGCAGTGTATCACGTGGGTGTGTGTAAGAGACACATAGCTTTTTGAACGGGTGATAAAGTAAAAGAAAGAAAACAAACAATCGAATGCAAAAGTCCAACGAATTTATTGAATGAAAATATGCAAATGATGATAATAACCTACATAAGCGAGCCATGATGCCATGGGCAAGGCACTAGGCTTTAGAGTTTATTATTCAAAACATAAAAATCGAAAAGCAAAACAAAACAAACAATTACTCACGGCTAAAGGAGATTGGTATAGCGTCTTGACCTTCCAATTCTTGAGCCCATGATGGGTTGGGAAGATCCACTTGCGATGTCGAAGTCGTTGTCGTCGTCTTCTATAGCATGGATTCCACTACGTCTGGAAGGAAGGCTGGCCGGCATGTTCGCGGCGTATCATCTTGACCTTTGATGGTGAAGCCTAAACCGGTCTTGTCGGTTTGAAAGGAAGATCGGGGCTGACCCCAAATAGTACTACCTCCTTCTTCAGCGACTTGAGCATCTTTCGTGAGGCCATCCTAGGCGGAACTTGCGTAACCGGGAGTGACGGAGAGTCGGCGACATGACTCTGGTATTGTTTCAAAAGCTTGCGAGGGTCTCAAAATTCTCCTTCCATCTCGAGGTATCGGAATATGTAGATGGTGACCATATATTCTTCTTCACCACATCTTGTAACAACCTTCCCTTTCACGGGTACTTGATTTCGATGCAAGGTAGAGGTAACGGCGTCGCCCATGTATCAAGGCGTCAAGTAGGCAAAGTAAAATGGACGGATGTCCATAACAAAGAAAGTAAGTCGAAAGTCGGAACCGACTTTAACGAGTGAGCTCTCAAATCTGTTAACTTAGAACCATCAAAAGCTCTCACTAATGTCCTGGGTCTCGAACCAACCCTTGACATCAAGTCGATCAAAAGCGATCTTGGGAGGATATTGAGGCGAGCGGTATCCACAAAACATGAGACAATGTAATGCCCTTGCATTCAACACGGATGTGCAAGGCTTTGTTATGTTTCTTTCGTGAGTCAAATCGACATCGAGCCTAGGCCGTTGTTGGTAGCAAGGCTAGCAATACAAACTTCAAATTGATCGATAGTAGTGTCTTGCGATGCGTGGCGTTCTTGAAAATTTCACCAAGGCTTTAGCATGAGCCTCGAGCACAAAGCGAGCAAGCATGGAGATCTTGGACGAGTCTGTCCCAACTGTTCCACAATGTTGTAGTCACTCTTCTTGATAATCTTAATTTCCTCCATTTCTTGTTTGGAGGTGTCTTGATAACTTCCTTTGGTATACAGTGGCGGGATGAGTCACTAGTTCTTTCCCTCTAGCTTGGGAATGGATTGAATAAGCTGGAATCAGTTGGTCAATGTCTTTGGAGGAGAGATATAGGAGAATACTCTTCCGGTTCGAGTCACCTTGCTTGATCGGTGATATTGTCAATAGCGAAATGGTAGCTTCAAGTAAGATCTTCAATGGTCGAGAGGGTCTTGCTTGGCGCCATGATAGTAAACATCAGCTCCATAATTCCAAGGAATAGCTTTGTCAGAGGAATACGGAACTGGTCTTGGAGAAGTGATAATGAGAGGTGCCACCCTAGGCATAGGATCAGCAGAGGAAATCCTTATAGTGTTAACATCGGTATAGTCTTAAAATCGTCACCCCATCTGGTTGCCTTAACATCTTCAATAGGAATCTTGTAGCTCTCAGGAACAGTGTACTTCACCATGTAATCGTACTTTCCACTTGGCTGTCCCAAGGTATCCCACACAGATGGTGCGGTTTCATTTGCATTGTCAATCTTCAACTTAGACATTTCTTCACACACACGCACAGTGGTTTGAAATAGTATCTCACGGTTATCCATCATACCTTGAACCGTCTTCTCACCAAGCACAACCATCAGGTGCAGATGGGCACCAACGACAATTCTCTGGGCATCCTGGATTGACACCGGCTTGCAACAAATTCTTCTTAATAGTCATCAGAGGAATGGTCAAGTCATCTATGTTGAAAACATAAGTATCGTCACCAACAGCATTGGAACTCTTGTCATGATTAGGCATAGGCGCGTTGATCACATTCGGAGTCTCAACAGGAGGATCAAACTCAATCTGCTTAGCTTCAATCATATCTTGAATCTTGTTCTTCAAGGCCCAACAATCATCAGTACTATGCCTAGGGCTATTGGAATGGTAAGCACACTTAGCATTAGGATTGTATCTCGGAGAGGAAGTGTTGATATTCTAAGGAGGGTCCCTCAAAGTAATCAATTCTGCTTTCAACATGTGTTGCAAGGCTTGCGACAAAGGTATGTTGATCTTCGTAAACTGTCTTCGTGGTGCGTTCTGGTTACGCGTGTTGTCTCGTGAGGTTGTCTTGATGTAGGATTGGAGATCTGGCGCCCCGCAGTTAAGCGGTCGGTCTTGGCTCGGCTTTTCGACCATACAGACATTAGCTTCTTTGTTACCACCAAAGATCTCTTCGTAGCATTTGATGATGACTCTACAGAATCTTTCCACTCTTGATACCGGCTTGATGCTGCTTTGTCGATGTCATTTCGGTGAATCCGTGAAGAGTTCCCAATCGAGATGATTGAAGAATGGGCTGTCGGTGTTCCCATAAACATATCAACCAACTCCCTATTGGACAAGGGTGGTTGAACTACTGCTAGATCTCTCCACTTAGCATACTCCTTGAACTTCTCATCCGACCCATAGACATGCTTTGTAGTTGCATGCGAGTGGGTGTTAATTGACATTGTACTCATACTGTCTGTCGAAAGCATCTGCTAAGTCACTCCAAGTACGGATACGGTCATTCTCTAGCTGATAATACCATTCCAACTGAGTTTCGGACAAGCTCTTCTGAACATAGGACTTCAGATGCAGCTTAGGGCAACAAATGCCATTATACTTGGCAAAAGTTGGAACTTTAAACTTATGAGGAATCACAACACCAGGGACAAGACTCAGATCATCAAAATTTAACCCGGACATCTTTAGGTTTTCCACAGCATTCAGACGGTCTTCAAGTTGCTTGTACTTGTCATCTTCATCAGAGTACTGGCTATAGTCAGAGCGATCCTCTTTCTCCTTCTCAGGCTCACGCTGGTCATCTTCATTACCCTTGACACTCCCCTCAGTCTTGACACTTCCTTCAGAGAGCTCTATCCGACTGACCCTTTTAGGACCTCCTTTGTAGCGTCTGCCCATGTTGAGGAGACCAACAACCTTCTTCTTTCTGTTGATGAGCTTCTTCAGATCTTCTTGGCCTTGGACCAAACTGGTGAACATCTGTTGGCCAGAGCATTAGGCTTGGAGATCTTTGACAGACTGTTCAAGAGCCATTTCTGCTAAAATAAATAGCGAGAGAATGAAAAAAACCAATCTTCAATGTACCTGTGATGCAATGTTATGCTATGATATGCAATGTTTATGCGAATGCAATGCAATGTTTTCAAGGACCTTAGAGATTTAAATTTGTTAAACAAGCAATGAACAAACATTTATTAGTACTTTCTTTATTATTCCTTTTTTCTTTTTAAGTGCAGAAGATAGTTCAGGACAATAAAAGAAAAACATATAAATCATGAAGCTCTAAGTCTCCCATGGGCGCTTCCTCTTGATGCTGAGGTAGGTGTTGACGCTTCGCTCCTTGTGAAGTAGCTTGGTCAACTCTAGCACTTTCTTCTCGCTTGCATAGCACTGAGCTTCAAAGGTATCCCTCTCTTATTTAAGCTGAATCCAAGATCTCTTCAAGTCTTCAAAATCGGTAGGCATGTCAGGATGGGAAACGGTATAGGTCGTCACCTATAAGGTTCCATAATTCTTGGTAAAGCAGTGAATGGCATCATGAGGTTTGAGCTCGAGCTCGCACCCATTTGAGGTAAGGTTCCCAAGGAATGGAGTTTGGTGCCCCAAAGTCTTGGTATCGATCTTCTTTACCATGCCCCGTGTATGAACCTTCGGTGATGCGGAGATCGTGATTGTAGTCGAACACAATATCTTGGAGAAGCATATCATGAGGACCATCTCTTGAGCAAGCTCCTCCTAGAGTGTGTACATTAGAAATTCTCCAGTTCAAATGTGAAGTCCTCTGAATGAATGAGAGAGTGACATTAACCTTTGAGACCACTTCAACCTTTGCTCGTTCTTCAAAGCGAAATAAACCACGGAAAGTAATATACAACACATGAGAGTTCCTTGTCTCTTAGTAGTGCAGTGTGGAGAGAATGTAGAATGTCTCCAAGTAAAGTAGGCCTTGGATTACGGGTAAGGAACAACTTGATGGCGTTGACATCTATGAATTGATCCGAGTTAGGGAGTAGAACCAAACCATAGATTAGCAAGGCCACAATGTCTTCAAATGCATGGAAACTCATAACTTTGAGGAAATCTCGGGCTTTTTTAATTAGGAACTTGGAAAGTAAACCCTTAACTCCACTTCTAGTTTCCCAATTGGCTTGATGTCGGCGCTTTAGGTGTAAAGCGGATCGATGTCTTCGTACTTAGGAACCTTTTCTAAACGGTGAATGGCATTTGATCAAGAATAGGTACCCCAGTAGCTTAGAGAACTCTTCAAGGTAGGAACCAAGCGATAATCAGGGAATGTAAAGCAATGGTGTTTGGATCAAAAGAGCTGGAATAAGACATGCATCATATCTTCTTCAAAACGGAGATATCCAAATCAAGTAGATAACCATGTCTTTTGATGAGCTGGGCATGATCGGGAATCTGAAACCAATTCTTTGAGTGAGAAGGTATACCCATGAAGTTGATTCGGATAGTCTTTCTAGAAGCCATAATCCTACAAAGCGAGCAAAGATAAATCCCTAGGTCCTTGAAATAGTTAGAAATGATATGCAATGCGAATGATGTCATGATGTCATGTTTAGCACACAAACAATTCACACAATTAGCCTAGGTGTAAGGCTTGCATGAGGTATAGGTGATTACCCCACCAAAGTTTGAGTTGGTTCATCTGTCCTATAATAATGCTTAGGGTTCTAGGAATCTCACATCATCGATCTTTCTCGTGGTTTATTTCAATACGACTACCAAGTGGTCGACCGAAAATATCCCAAAGTCGATCTCAATGGCGTAGCATCGGTATCAACCAACCTTAGTGCACCAAAGTCGGCATCTCACTACCTTCAATGGCTAAGATGGATCAATTAAGGTTCTAAAAGTTTAGTTAGCGCTTGATGACACCACGAAGCCAAATACTATCCTCAACTTGGGAATGAAGAGTATCGGGACAACCAAAGTGTCACGCTAACGTAGCCATCATGTTGACCGTTTTGATATCGTCTAGCAGTCGCGACGATTTATTGCTACTTACCTAAAAGAAACCGGATTGGTGTAGGATCCCCACAAATATAATACCCAAGGAACCCTTAAAGATAAAGCAAACAAATCAAGCAGAGAGCAATAAATGTGATTTAGAAATCCCTAAGGCAATTCTCTCTTTAGGGTAACTCCCAGTGATCGCCGATTACGTAACACGGTGAAGCTGACTTTGTAGGTTTTGTATCGCAAATGTGCGGATAGCAGAAGTCGCCACCGACTTTTATTTTATCAATTAAGGAAGGTAAAAGTACGAGAAAAAGACCTTCGTTAGATTAAGTGCGGAGAATGGTTATGAAAAGGGAAGGTATTAGCACCCCTTTCCATCCGTAGTTATCTACGGGCTCTTAGTTGCTCTTAGATCACTTTAAAAAATGTGCTTTCTGTGTGTTTGAAAAAAATGTTTTGAAAAGACATTTCACTTTGACTTTGTAATGATTCATGTAGGAATGTATACAAAGTGTTCGGAAATGTTTCGTTTTTGAAAAGAGTTTGAACTTTGACAAAAGTGTGTGGTGCAAAAGCATTTTGATTAGAGCAAGCAACTAAAAGTCTTATTACCTACTCAGAATTGGTCGTTTTCGTATTTTTAGTTCCTTTAGAATAGCACTATCCAAACCATTAGTTGGTAGGTAACTCCATTCGTTGGATGTAGAAGGGACATTCGAAGGGACATCGTATGGTCATAGAAAGCAACTTGTAGGAAGTATCCTAGCACATTCGAAGGGACTATCATCATTTTTCGTAGGCGACAATCGAGGGTCAAGATCATGTATTCGTAGGCGACATCGTGGGTCTCATGATCTTTGTATCGAAGGGACTATGATGATTTGTTTTGAAGGCAACGGTGCTAGAATACCTCTACGTTCGAGGGACATGACCATTTTGAATTCGTAAGGCAACGAGAGAGAATTACCCTAAGGGGTGCATGTGTGAAGAAGTGTGTTGATTCAGATATATGTTATCTTGAAAATTAGTGGGCTATGTTCAATTTTATCTTGCCATACACGCCTAATTACTAGCAATTTATAAGGTGCGGAAATTAAAATGCGGAAATGTAAAGATGCGGAAAAGTAAATGTCCTACGCTATTACATGGCTTTGGGGCAGATACATAATTTAAACTTGCGGAAAATAAAAAAAACCTAATTAAGCTATTACATCCCATGAGCAATTACATTATTGAAAAAAATAAAACGATAAAAAATAAATGCGAAGCGGAATAACCTGTAAGAGAATGAGAAATCGGAAAATACGAGAAGAATCGAATAAGAGAAAAATGTTAGTAAAAATGCAAATTTTTGAATAAGAAAAATATGGCATGCTGGAAATAACATAAATATGCTAAAATAATTTTTTGGGATTTTTAGATGCATTTTAATAATTAAAAACTAATTAAAAGTGATTTAAATGCTAAATTATGAATAAAATAAAATATGCATGCAAAATAATATTTTTTAATTTTATAAATTAAATAAACATTTTCAGAAAATAAATGCAAAAGGAAAAATTATTTTGTTGATTTTTAATGCATGAAATAAAATATAGAAAAGAATTAAAATGATATGCAAAATATTAAATAAAATAGAAAATAGAAAAATATGAAAATAGTGCAAAGTTTGTAAAAAGAAAACGAATCTGGTCCTGATGGGGTTCGAACTCATGACATGGGAGAGCATCTTTGCACAGGAAGCGTCTTAACCACTGGGCCACTTGACATCTGGTGTTGGAAAAGACAAAATCAATGGTTTTGGTGATGGCGTCACAGCAGTAGTCAAACAAAGTCGACGTGCGTGGGGTCCGAGGAAGAGAAGCCGTCATGCCACGTCATCCTCGCCGGTCTTCGTCCTAGTCAGCGGCAGGAGCCTAGCTCGGTCGTCTTCTCCGACGAGGCAAACAAACTTCGAAAAATCACAAAATACAAAGCCCTATGGTACCTTACCCCCCTAAATCGGACCTTCTGAATCCAATGGTGATATTGGTTTTCCCTGAAAATGCCTGTAACACCCGGTTCGATCGAAACAGACCAAAATGCCCTAGCAATGGTGGTTTACGTTTTCTACGTCTAAGCTTGCATGAAAGGGATCATTCATGATCTACTTGATGTCCTGAATACATTCAAACACACAAAAACAGTTAATAACACATGGAAAAGGAAAATCGAATTTTGTGAGTTTACCAAATCGGTGAGAGCTAGCTGGCACGATTCAGGGCGATTTAGCTTTAAGTAAAGATTGCTTTGGACTCCTGGGATGTCTAGGAACAAGATTGAATGGTTGAAATACCCTGAAACTGGATGGAAAACAAAATTTGATTTTTCAAGTTTCTTGAAAAATTTGGCAAAGTGAGGGCCGTGTATGGGGCTAGGGTTTCGTGTCCTTTGTTGTACACAATGCTGAGTATTTATAGAGTGAATTAGGATGGCAAAGAGAGTGAAAAAAGATTGAATAATGAATGTGCAATATTTGCTCTTGAAATTTTGATTTTCCTTCCATGTGCAAGCAAATCATGAAATTGGCAAGTGTTTTGGGCTTCCTTGGACCTCAAGCATGATATAAAATCATTCCTTTTGAAAAAAAATACTTTATTTTCATATTTTATATAATTTAATTTTGAATTAAATGGTTTAAAATTCAAAAATAAATTAATAAAATAGAAAATTGCCATGGCCAAGCATTTATGGGTCACAAATAATACCATGAACAAATTTGGATCAAAAGATTATAGGCCCATTTGGAAAATTTTGCATTTTGACCAAAATGTCCTTTTGTGCAATTGTCCAAAATTGCCCAACTTCTGAATAGTGTATATTGCTCAATTTTCCACATTTTTGAGTGTTCTTGGACTTTCTGGAAAGCTCTAGGAGTCCTTTAACCAAAAATTTTGGTCTCATATAAATTGGAGTTTCCATGCTCAATATATCTTCAAAACAAAATGTTGACTTTTTGTTGACTTTGAAAAGGACCTGTAATGTTTTGAGCCATACCTCTCAAATGAAGCATTTTTTGGACATTCTTGTGAGACATGAAGTTGTAGAGAATTGAATTTCCTTCAAAACAAGAGGTGCTGGAAAAATTTCTGAGAAAGTATGAGAAAGTTATGATCAGTCAAAGTTCAGTTGACTTTTCACCTAGAAACCCTAATTTAGAAAGTTTGACTTTTGAGCAAATCTTGAGTTTTCTTGGTGAATCATGATCAACCCTTGATCAAATGATGAATGTAACTTCAAAATGAGGATGTTGACCAAAAATCATGAAGTTTGTTGTATGTTGACCACAGTTGACTTTTTGTCAATCTGTTGATTTTCAACCATCGAGCAATTATGCGAGGAAATTTGATGTGGGGCTTGAAACTTGACATGGAGAATCTTTAAAGCATATGAGGAGGCATGATGATCATTGGAGATGTTGGAAGTCCAACTTGATCTGAGAGATACCAAACCCTAGTTTGGGTTGATTGTCTAGGAGAGAGTTTGTCTGATCAACTCTTGAGGAATCTTTGAGTATGGATGTATGAAATGTCTTGAGAAGATGGAGGGCAAATTTTGGGGTATGGCATACACAAAAAATTTTATCTGTACATAATACAGATATCTTTGAAAAAACTCAAGAACATACAAACTTCGATCGTTTGTTTTTGTTCGTTTGTATATACACTGAATACCATTGGTATTAAAAGGAGCATTATTCCCGGTGAAACTGCTTTTAAACCAATGGGCCTCCCTTACGGTGTAAGTCCCAACCCTCCTATGTACATCCACATCCTCTCGTACATAAATACTCGTTCGTGTACATATTTACTTCCTTGTACACATTCAAACTTGTAAATAATCAAGTTACGCTCGTTTTAAACGTTCGTTTTACACACACTTGTTTATATTTCCTTCATAAACTCTTGTAAATAAACATTACATGCATTGTTTATATTTCCTTCATAAACTTCTGTGAATAAATTTCATACACTTGTTTATACAACTGTCTAGTTATAACATAACAACTAGTCTAACCAGTAGGTTCCCCAAAGTATTATCCTGCTCTTGGGCTTTGTACAAGGTAACTCATTTCATTTGAGTTTAGCCTCCTCTTAGGCTTCATATAAGAAAACTCATTCATCTGAGTTTAGCCTCCGCTTAGGCTTCATATAAGACAACACTCCCCTGCTGAGTCAGCCTCCTCTTGGGCTTCGTTCAAAAGAACTCCTCATTGAGTTTAGCCTTCTCTTGGGCATCATGCAAAGAAAGAGACCAGGAAATCTCTTAACAGCCTCCTATGGGGCTTCCAATACAAAGAATCACCCGGGCTAAGATAGAACCCTGAGAGTATAATTTCCCGGTGAAATTGCTCTTAATTCCAAAAGGATGGTTTCCCGGTGAAATCCCTTTTAAAGCTAAAGCCAGCCATACCCTATAGCTTCCTCTTGAGCTTCATACAAGGACCCTCGATGACCCTCGGAATGCCTCCTCTTGGGCTTACAATACAAGGACCCATGGGCTTCTTAAAAGCATACCCTAATCTAATAAATTTCTCCTTGAGATTTAGACGTTTATCATCTCTATGGAAGAAGTATCTCATCTATCACATCACATACAATCAAAAACTTTTCAAAGTCTTTTCAAACAAAAATATCTCTTAATCGTAAGTGGTAACGCTTGTACATTCAAGCAAAACACCTAATGCTTACAATTAAAAGATTCAATCATCTTTTTTTCAAACATCTTTCTTAAACATGTAAGTGGTAACGCTTGTACACTCAATCAAAACACCTATAACTTACGACGAAAGATTCAATCTATCAAACTTTTAAAAAATGTATGTGATGAAATAGATTAGATACATTGATGACATTTATCATGTCTCTTAATAACATCCCGTTGCTTCCACTAGCATAAGTGGGAACTATGATTGCTCTGACTTTCTCAACATCCTTTTGAGAATACGTAGGCACAAGGTCTCATCCTTGCCGAGCAAATTTCTTTCTCTCTCAGACCAAACAAACAATAGATCCCCTTAGATCCGAGCTACAAATGCTCTGATTCCCATTAAGGGATATGTATGCAGAATATCCCAAAGATCTTTGCGAGCACAATAATAACAAACACTAGGATCCCACATAACCTATCCTTCTTAAAATCCCAAAGGAGAAAAATTTCCCAATCATAGAAATAGCAATTAAAACACACAAACATATCAAACGTATTCATATATATAGCTATAGATAACTATATATATTTAGGGTGCTCCATCTATTCCCTTTATATAACAAACCCCCTTACCCGGAATCTCCCCAATGCGTTGCGTCTAGTTTGCGCTAGTCGTAATGCATATCTTATCAATTGAGGGTATTAACTGCTTTCCCCTTTTTCATAATCATAATTTATTGTGTTGAAAATAATAAAGCTTGATGCTCGCGGCATCTTTATAAACAAATCAAAAGAGTAAATCGTTTTGAGCGGGAGAATCCAATTGATTCGATTCCTCGTAGCGTCACTTTTAGCAGGAAAAATGGCAACTCTGCTGGGGAGTACGCTAAATTTTGATTTTCAAAAAAAATGTGACTCTGCTCAAGAGCACCAAGCTTATTTTGTTTCCAAAAAGAAAAAAAAGGGGTTAAGCTTTCATATGTGCATATGTTTGTTTTTCTTTATTGTGTGTTTTCGATTTCATCGATGGAAAGAAATTCTAACCGGTTTAAGAAACATTTTAAGATCTAGGTGGGGTATAGTCCTATTAACTTGTGAGAAGTCTCAGTACTTATGGAGTTAATTTGAGATCCCTCTCTCAGTGGAGGTTGTCTTGGGAGTATTTGTGTTTACCAAGTATTTGCAACGACATTTTGCTTTCGAGAGAACTAACGAAGCTGAGTGGCTGTAGAACACATAACCCATCCTGGCCATTTAGGATGTAGTGAAGAAATTATTCGGGCGTAAGCCTAGGATAATTGTCATGCGAGACTACGATCGAGGCGAGTTTTCTTGAAAAATATTATTGGACTTGGTATTCAACAAATCCAATAATATTTCAAAGAAAGCGTTGAGCTGTATTATCGATAGAACCCGTTTCACGGATGAATAAGCCCTTAAAACTTACCCGTTTGATTCTTATCGTTGGCCTCATGCTCGTGACTTGAGCAGCTTGACCGTGTGTATAACTACTAACCATGTTTGCCGCATTCATGCATTCATTCAAAAACTTCATTTCTCTTCCCATTTCAAAAGAATTTAGAGATATTTCTTTGTAAATATTTTAGGTTAGGCGATGGGCGTCGGAGGAAGATTCACCAAGAGATCAGTTTAAAATTCACGAGGTAGGAAAGTTGAAAGAGTTAGCATCCTTGGTAGAAGATCCCTCGTTTGACTATGGAACTCTTTTAACTATCACGAACACTAACGTTGATGAAATATTTCTCAAAACTTTTGTTCGATTTACGATCAGTCTATCGTTGTTTCACTTTCACGACTATCGATTGATGCCTACTTTGGAAAATGCAGCATATCCTAGGTATCTCAGTATCGGACAAAGTGCCTTTCAATGGTTTGGAAGCCATTCCCAAGTCACCAGTCATTGCAACAATGACTCACTTAAAGAAATCTGAGATAGACAAAAACCTAACTACCAAAGGAAAACTCTTAGGACTAACTTCAAAGTTCCTAATGGAGAAGGCTCTTAAATTCTCTGAAGCCGGTAGTATGGTAGCCTTTGAAGCTATTTTAGCTTTACTCATTTATGGATTGGTGTTGTTTCCCAACGTCCCAACTTTCGTTGATATCAACGCCATAAGGATCTTTTTGATTGGAAATCACGTCCCTACTTTGCTTGGTGACACGTACTTCTCTATTCATCATAGGAATCGTCAAGGAGATGGAACTATCGTGTGTTGTGTACCTCTGTTTTTCAAATGGATTGTCTCACACTTGCCTAAATCTCCTATCTTCCGCGAAAACATAGACGATTGGCATTGGTCTAGAAGACTCATGTCTCTTACAAACGACGATATCCATTGGTATACCTTGGCAGACAATGAGATGGAAATCATTGAGAGCTGTGGAGAATTTGCCAACGTACCTCTCATTGTTACAAAAGGAGGAATCAACTACAACCCATTCTTGGCGAGACGCCAACTCGGATACGCAAACTCTAGTAAACCTCTTGGTTTCTGGTGGAAACTACTTCTATCATGAAGGAAGATTCCCAAGGTTTGAAAACCAGAATGATCAGAGCTTGGCATCACCTCCGAAGGAAGGGAAAAGGTAATGCAAGGAATTGTGTAGCCATGGAAATCTACACTTCTTGGGTGAAGAAAAGAGCAAAGGAATTCCGAATGCCTTATGCTTATGTAGAACCTATGTTCTCAACAACTTCCAAATCAATAATTTTCCCGTCGAGACTATGGGAGAATACCAAGAAGCTTTGGCCAAGATGAGGATAGAGAAAGAGGCTTTGGAAGACAAGTTCCTTAAGACTGATCTCGAGAATGAGAAGCTTAGGAAGCAGGTCAAAGATCATGAAAAGACGCTTTACTTCCAGGATGAATGGCTCATGGAGAAAGATGAGAAGATTCGTCAGAAAGATAACGCGATCAAAAGATACATCAAATAAAGGAAAAGGAAGCTTGAGGAAATGACAACCAGCAATCCTGCTCCCGACGAGTGGAAGAAAGTCATTAGCAAGCTAAAGGCCGAGAAAGCTGAACTAGAAGCTCACTATGGAAAGGAAATCCTGAAGTTGAAGCTACATCAAGCCTTTGGGTCTTCATCCGACGAAGACGATTAATTAGTTTAGATTGTATTTTTATCATTTATTTTATCATTTGTATGAGCTATGCTCAAAAAACAAATTGTTGTAATCTCCTTTCAATAATTAATAAAATAAGTGTTTTCCATCCAAATATTTGCCAGAAATTTCTCTCTTAGTGTAAATTCTTTGGAAATTTTTCTCTTTGCATTCATAATCATGCATCATACTTTGCATATCGAGTTTGTTATTTAGAGTCTGATCTTTTGGAATTCTTTCCAGAAAAGAAAAGATCGCCAAGCTGTCGCGTCTTAGAGTTTCTCGACCACGTCCACAGCCTACTCGAACATACGATACACGTTCAAAAAGAAGAAAAGTAATGGAAGGATTTGAGCAAGAAAATGTTGAGCTTCATAGCACAGTGAAAACACTGCAAGAAGAGGTGGAGAGACTCACTTCTTTGGTCAATTCGTTGGCAACAGCGCAAAGTCAGCAAGCAACCTTGAGCAGTCAAAATCAAGCAGCGATTTCAGAGGTCACTACTACTCCAGTTTCAACTGTTGCAGCCAGTAGTTCACCCTTCAGTGTGCCAGAAGGTTATCCATGGGGCATGCCTTTCAATTTCGGTATCGGATTTCGTCAACCGACTTCTCAGGTACAAACAACCACGCTTGAAGTACCTACTTTGAAGAACTCAAAACTTACTCCACATCATGGAGTAACTTTTCCGCAAGTCACTATGACGGTGTCTCAGCCGATCATGACAAACTCGACACGTAGTTCACACTACTGCCGAAGAAGTTCACCATAGTCGAGCGATAACGAATCTTCGTGGTCCGATGGAGAATCTCCGAGAGACTCCTCAAAATGCGACTTGAGATCAAAGCGATCCGTGGAAAGGAACTGTTTGGGAAGAACGCCCATGATCTGTGCTTAGTTCCGTGCGTAAGGATACCCGCGAAGTTCAATGTCCCTGACTTTGAAAAGTATAAAGGAAATTCCTGTCCACAGAGTCATCTTACGATGTATGCCAGGAAAATGTCTACGTACAATGACAATCACCAGTTGTTAATCCACTACTTCCAAGATAGTATCACAGGCGCCGCACTGAAGTGGTACATGGGGCTAGATAGCGCGAATATCCAGACATTCAATGACTTAGGTGAAGCCTTTGTATAACAATACAAATTCAAATTGGACATGGCCCCAAATCGGGATCAACTCCGCTCCATGTCTCAAAAGGAAAGAGAGACATTCAAGAATCGCTCAGCGTTGGAGAAATTGCTTAAAGTCAACCCACCGTTAGAAGAGAAGGAGATGAACAAGATTTTCTTAAACACTCTTGGCCCTTTTACTACGAACGAATGATCGCTAAGCTCCGGAGATTTCAAGAGATGGTAAGCATGGGAATGAGACTAGAGGAAGGAGTTCGAATAGGACGCCTGACTAGAGAGGTAGGGACTTCTTGTGGAACTAAGAAGGTTGGAACCAATTTTCCAAAGAAAAAGGAACATGACATAGGAATGGTATCTCGAGGGAAACCACGAAAGAATGTCAGTCAACAACGACGGTGGCGCCATAGCATTGTTAATACAAGTCCAAATACGGGGTGCTCATGATTCCAACAAACTCAACAGCCTCGACAACAGGCTCAGCAGTTCAACAATCAGAACAGTATGCCCAGGGTCTCACAATTTGATCCAATTCCAATGTTGTACATAGAACTATATCCTGCATTGATAGAAAGGAATCTTGTGCAAACAAGGTCACCACCTCCGATACCAGACAAATTGCCATGGTGGTACAAAGCAGACATATCTTGCCCTTTTCATCAAGGGGCACCGGGTCATGATCTTGAGCATTGCATAGCGCTAAAGGCTGAAGTACAAAGATTAGTAAGGTCTAATCTGCTTTCATTCAGAAACACAAATCCAAACGTGCAAGCAAATCCACTTCCCAGTCACAGCGGACATACAGTGAATTTGATACTAAGAAATACAAATCGGTATCTTGTCACAGACGTGAATCTGATCAGAGGAAACTTGGTACAACTCCATGATACATACAGTACAATGGGTGCTTTCACTAAACACGATTACGCACTTGCGACATCGCTTCAGGATCTTCGAGGATGTCAATCCATAAGAGCAGATATTCAACGATTGCTAGACATTGGTGACATACAGGTCTACAGAAACAGAAATGACTATAACGTAAATACAGTAGGGCATTTTCCGCATGAGCTTTTCGTCTCAGATATCAACTCGGGAAATCCCGAAGTAAACATTATTATCCCCTGTTTCAATGTGCCCAAACATGTGGAGATTGGATATAACGGTTCAAACGTTCCAGGGTCTCCTTTGGTGATTTGCCTACCCGGTCTTGTTCCATACAGTTCTAACAAAGCAATTACCTATCAATACAACGCGACTATGATAGAAGATGGGAAGGAGAAACCCATGCCCGCTCTTCCAACTAATGTCAATATAACGGAGATAAGACGAGTAACACGAAGTGGACGAGTACATACTCCGTTGCCACCAAAACCGCCTGTTGTTCCTATTGTCAGAAAAAATCCAGTTTATACACCACCCCGAGAATCCCACGAGGATTCCCGTTCTTAATCTAAGCACGAATGTTGGTCCGCCTGATAGAACCGACGTTAACTCAGATTTCGATGAGATTTTGAAACTAATCAAGAAAAACGAGTACAGAGTCGTGGATCAGCTAATGCAGACTCCCTCCAAGATTTCGATACTATCTCTACTTTTGAATTCCGAAGCTCACCGAGAAGCTTTGATGAAAGTGCTAGACCAAGCTTATGTAGACCACGACGTGACTACAGACCAGTTTGGAGGAATTGTGGGCAACATAACCGCTTGCAACAATTTAAGCTTCAGTGATGAAGAACTCCCAGAAAAAGGGAAAGATCACAATTTGGCTCTGCATATCTCGATGATCTGTCAATCAGATTCCCTGTCCAATGTACTAGTAGATACCGGTTCGTCCCTAAATGTAATGCCCAAAACGACTCTCGCTCATTTAGCTTACAAAGGAACACCGATGAAGTTCAATGACATAGTGGTAAGGGCCTTTGACGGGTCAAGGAAGTCAGTTATTGGGGAAGTCGATCTCCCGATGACAATCGGTCCGCATACCTTCCAAATCACTTTCCAGGTCATGGATGTGCCAGCTGCTTACAGTTGCTTGCTAGGAAGACCATGGATACAAGAAGCAGGAGCAGTGACTTCCACTCTGTAACACGGTGAACTGACTTTGTAGGTTTTTGTATCGCAAATGTGCGGATAGCAAGAGCCGCCACCGACTTTTCTTTTATCCAATTAAGGGAAGGTAAAAAGTACAGAAAAAGACCTTCGTTAGATTCTAAGGGAGAAGGTTATGAAAAGGGAAGGTATTAGCACCCCTTTCCATCCGTAGTTATCTACGGGCTCTTAGTTGCTCTTAGATCACATTAACATTGTGCTTTCTGTGTGTTTGACAAAAATGTTTTGAAAAGGCATTTCGCTTTGACTTTGTAATGATTCATGTAGGAATGTATACAAAGTGTTCGGAAATGTTTCGTTTTGGAAAGAGTTTGAACTTTGATAAAAGTGTGAGGTGTGAAAAATGTTTGATTTGAGCAAGCAACTAAAAGTCTTATTACCTACTCAGAATGGTCGTTTTCGTGTTTGTTTTACGTTCCTTTAGAATAGTGCTATCCATACCATTAGTTGGTAGGTAACTCTATTTGTTGGATGTAAGCAGGACATTCGAAGGGACATCGTATGGTCATAGAAAGCAACTTGTAGGAAGTATCCTAGCACATTCGAAGGGACTATCATCATTTTTCGTAGGCGACAATCGAGGGTTAAGATCATTATTCGGAGGCGACATCGTGGGTCTATAATCTTTGTATCAAAGGGACTATGATGATTTGTTTGAAGGCAACGGTGCTAGAATACCTCTACGTTCGAGGGACTTGACCATTTAATTGAAAGGCAACGAGAGAGAATTACCCTAAGGGGTGCATGTGTGAAAAGAGTGTGTTGAATTCAGATATTTTATCTTGAAGTTATGAGTGATCTATGTCCAATTTTATCTTTCCATACACGCCTAATTACTAGCAGTTTATAGGGTGCTGAAAGTAAAATGCGAGAATGTAAAGATGCGGAAAGATAAATCCTACGCTATTACATGGCTTTGGGGCAGATACTTTTCGCATTAAAGGTGGCGCTAGAGGGGCGCGACGTGAGTTCGATTCTCGGCTCGAAATGATTTACTCTTTTGATTTGTTTATAAAGATGCCGCGAGCATCAAGCTTTATTATTTTCAACACAAGAAAGATGATTTAATGATTATGAAAAAGGGGAAAGCTAAAATACCCTCAATTGATATTGGTATGCGTGACTAGCGCAAACTAGGCGCGCATTGGGAGATCGAGTAAGGGGATTGTTATATAAAGGAAAAGATGGAGCATCCTAAATATATATAGTTATCTATAGCTTTATATATGAATATATTTGATATTTTGTGTGTTTCAAATGCTATTTCTACGATTGGGAAAGTTTCTCCTTTGGGATTTTAAGAAGCGGTAGATTATGTGGGATTCTAGTGTTTGTTATTATTGTGCTATAAATCTATGGATCTTACATACATATCCTAATGGGAATCGAGCATTTGTAGCTTGGATCTAAAGGGATCTATGGTTTGTTTGGTGAGGGAGAAAGAAATTTGCTCGACAAGGATGAGACCTTGTGCCTCGTATTCTCAAAAGGATGTTGAGAAAGTCGGAGCAATCGTAGTTCCACTTATGCTAGTGGAAAACAACGGGATGTTAGTTTAAAGAGCGGACAAATGTAATCTTAATGAAAATGTATCTAATCTATTTCATCACATACATTTTTGAAAAGTTTGGTGAAATGAAATCTTTCATCGTAAATTCTGGTGTTTTGCTTGAGTGTACAAGCGTTACCACTTACATGTTTGAGAAAGATGTTTGAAAATGATTGAATCTTTTTAGCTAAGCATTGGGTGTTTTGCTTGAGTGTACAAGCGTTACCACTTCTTGTTAAGAGATGTTTTTGTTTGAAAAGCAGTTTGAAAAGTTTTGAAAAAGTTTTGTTGTATGTGATGTGATAGATGAGATACTTCTTCCATAGAGATGATAGATGTCTAAATCTCTGGGAGAAATGGATTGGATTAAAGGGATGCTTTTAAAAGCCCATGGGTCCTTGTATTGTTAGCCGAGGAGGCATTAGAGGTCATCGAGGTCATCGAGGTCCTTGTATGAAGCTCAAGAGGAAGCTATAGGGTATGGCTGGCTTTGTGTCAAAGGATTTCATCGAGAAACCATCCTTTTGGAATTAAGAGCAATTTCAAATTTTACTCTGGGGATTTTGAAAGTGATTTCAGGGAACCATCCTTTGGGGTTCTATCTTAAGCGTGGGTGATTCTTTGTATTGGAAGCCCAATAGGAGGCATTAGAATTTCCTATCTCTTTCATTGTATGATGCCCAGAAGGCTAAACTCAATGAGGAGTTCTTTTGAGCGAAGCCCAAGAGGAGTGTTTGTCTTATATGAAGCCTAAGCGGAGGCTAACTGAGGAGAGTTATCTTGCATAAAGCCCAGAGGAGGCTAAACTCAGCAAGGGATGAGTTATCCTTTATGAAGCCCAAGCGGAGGCTACAACTGTGGGGAACCTATTGGTTAGACTAATTGTTATGTTATAATTAGACAGTTGTATAAACAAGTGTGTATGTGTGATATGTATTCACAAGGAGTTATGAAGGAAATATAAACAAATGCATGATGTTTATTTACAGAAGTTTATGAAATATAAACAAGTGTACGTGAAGCGAGCGTTTAAAGCAGCGTAACTTGATTATTTACAAGTTTGAGCGTGTACAAGAAATGAATATGTACACGAACGAGCTATTTATGTACAGACAAAGATGGATGTACATAGGAGGGTTAGGACTTACACCATAAGGGAGGCCCATTGATTTGAAAGCAGTTTCAAAGGGAATAATGCTCCTTTCAATATCAATGGCAATTCAGGGTATATATACAGACGAAACAGAAACGAATGATCGAAGTTTATCTGTGTTTAAGTATAAAAAGTATCTGTATTATGTACAGATAAAAGTTTGTTTGAAAAGAAACTGTTATGTACAAGAAAAATATATGTACATAAAGAATGTTGGTTTGAGTATACACAAGTGAAGTGAAAACAAACGATCGAAGTTCGTCTGTACTTGAGTATAAAAAGTATCTGTATTATGTACAGATGAAAATTGTATATGTTTGAAGAGAGTTTGATATGTACAAAGAAATATTATGTACACCAAAAGAATGTTATGGGACTTACACCGTGAGGGAGGCCCATGATCGATTAAACGAGAGAAAATGAAATCGGTTTTATCGTTTAAATCGGATCGATCATGGTAAAAAGATGCAAGTTTAATGAAAAGTTTAGAAAAATGATTTTTTGAAAGTGTTTTGAAGTGTAAGGTTCATTTATGAGAACTTTTGAAAAGAAATCGGAAGTCGAAAACTTGAAAAATTCACATTAAAAGGAGGTTTGAAAAGTGTTCAGAACGTCGTTTTCGGCTCGATTAAAATATAATCAGATGAAAGTTTTTTCTGAAAATTTTTGCACTATCATAAAATAGATGTATTTATTGACAAGTGTTTAAAAAATCACCTTAAAATAAGGAGTTTTGATTGGTCAAAAAAATTGTGAAAGTTTTATGAAAAAAACATGAAAATATGGAAAGTTATAAAAAGAAATGGTCCTGATGGGAGTTGAACCCATGACCAAAGGGGTGACCACGTGTCAGAAAGCCTTAAGGGCAAACAGGCTACCACTGAGCCAAACGCGCGCTGGTGTTTAGTGGACAATAACACGTGTAGGTAAAAGATTGGAATATTTGAATTTGAAAAAAGATCAAGAACACGCGCGAAGCTTGTTCTTCGTTTTGATTTCCAGAAATTTCAAACCCAGCTACAATCCTTGTTTCTCAATGAAATTCAATGATGTAAACATCAAAATTGCTCGGTTTAGAACAACGAACATGATGGTATATGTTAATTGTATTTATATTTAACCTAGCATGCTTGAATTTCTGGGAACCACGATGAACCCTAGAACTGAGAATTCAAATTAAATGATGTATGAGTGATGATTCTTTGATTTTATTGAGGGCTATTGATCGTTATAAGTGCAGAAACAAAACGGCCATGAGTTTTTTTCAATTGATGCAAGGAATCATAGAGTTCGAAGTTGGTGTTCATACCTGTTCAGGTTGAGATCGAAGATGATGATTGCGCATTTCAAGAACCTGTTTGAAGATTATTTGAGCATCATCGGCATGTATGGAAGCTATGTGGATGATCTGCTTGCCTTGAATTGCCTTGGATTACTCCAGCCAAGTCTACCTGCACAGACTGGAAAATGGAACTCGATTTCTTGGTTAGAGTTGTTACAGATGCTGGTTATTGATCTGGATCATATACATGAGGTATATGGAAGGTGTTAGAGTGATCACAACACAATTTAATCCAGCCAAACTTCAAATTCGACTCATAAGGCAGTTTTGGAAAGTTTGAAAACATGAAGTTCAAATCTGGTTTCCACTTGTTCTTGGGTTGATTTTATGATTCAAACATGTTTCAAATTGATTTTAGAATGTGTTTGACACCAAAGTTTATCATGATTTTCACTGAATTTAAAAATTGCAAGTTTATCAAAAATGCATCATGTTTCTTGATTTTGAAGAAAGAAATGAGAAAGCATGACTTTGCAATGCTTTGGTGTCGTTTTGAACTTGAATTGGTGATCAATTTATAGGCAAATGGTTCTGAAATGTTAGGCAACAAGTACAAGCTTTTGGTGATTCAAAGATAACTTAGAGGGTAAGAATGGTATTTGTAAGGAAAAGGAAGTTTCCTTTTTTAACCATGTGCTATTTTTACAACTTGATCCATATCTCTCAATTATTACCTCTAGCTGATATTTATCAGCTCAATGATCCATTTGGCATGGTTGGAAAGCTTCTAGATGAAGAAAACACAAAAATAACCTATAATTGAAGTTTTGGATTTTGAAAATCATGTTTCATGAAGCCTTATGTTTCAATTTCAAAAGTATGGCTAGACTCCATGGATTTAAGAGTTCTTGGACATTTTGGAAAGCTTGTTTCACAAGCTACAACCTTCATGTTTTGAGTTTTTTCCAATTCAACACTTAGAAAATTTTCTAAGTGTTAGAACTTTTGACTTTTTGTTGACTTTTTCAAATTCTTTGATTTTTTATGATCATGATGGATCATTTGAAGTATTTTGATGATGGAAAAAGTTTTGTTTTGAAAAATTTGACCAAAAGTCAAAGTTTGACTTTTCTGTGCAGATGAAATTTCATCAGATGTTTCAGAAATTGACTGATGAAGTCTGTGAACTTCTGTGATGTTTTGAATCCAGAAATTAGGTCAAGATGTTGTATCTAAGATATAATTACCAATCTCTATCAAAAAAAGTCATTTCTTGCTCAAAAAGTCAGAGAATTCTCATGCTCGATCAAAACCCTAATTGGTCGATCCTCTATTGATCTATGAGAAAAATGGATATCTGATGATCAGAGGCTGATGATTTGATCAAGATAGATCAAATGAGGTGAGAAAAAATCAAACCCTAATTGGTTGCCTCTTGAATTAGATAAAAATTTGATGAAACCCTAACTTTGACCTGTAAAGGCTATACCCGATTAATGTTGTCTGAACTGTTAGTTGTGCAATGATGCAAATGTAAGGTGGTATATTAGGTCAAAAATTGGGGTATATGATGCCCCTATTTAAGTTTCTTTAACACGAGAGATGAAGATGAATATCTTCGTTTTGATAGGTGTAAAGAGACTTAAATATTAGAATACGCAAACTTTGGACCTAAGATACCAAAAAGATGCGAATGATGCAAAATGATTGCAAAAAAAGTTTCTCCCAGAGAAATATCAAAAAAATGACATGACGGGGAAGAAATTTTGTGAATACGTCCCTGCTGGGGAAAGAATGATTCACAAAATATGTGAATATGTGTTTCATTTTGGGAAACAAAGAGATTACCTTCTGTCAGCCTCGTGACAATGTTTAAGGTAAGTGAAAATGACATTACCAATTATCAGCCTTGTGATAGTTCATGGTAATGAGTTCTGAAGATATTACCAATTATCAGCGAAGTGATAACTATAACAAGGTAATTCTTGGAGAAAAACACCGAGTATTCAGCTTTGTGAATATCAAAAAAAAAAGAAGACTGAAATAGATCTCAAAATGAGTTTTAAAGATATTACCAATTATCAGCAAAGTGATAACTATATCAAGGTAAATCTTTTAGAACATTGCTGTATATTCAGCTTTGTGAATAACAGACAGTGAAAGAAACAGAACTCCAATGAGTTTCTGTTTTCTTGGATAAAATCTTGTCGAGGATCTCTCTTTTGAGAAGATGCGGGCATTTTGATTGACAGACACAGGTTTTCTTTTGGACAGAAAGACAACTGTTGGCGATTTTTGAATTGTCGTGATTTGGCCTTGTTGAGAAGGACAAACTTTTTTGACAATGTTGAGGAACAAAAATAAGCGGCTCAGACAATGAGGCTATTGCTTATTGCTTTGTTGATTATAGACAGGGTTCTATCCAGGAACAAACTGGAAAGAAAAAAGTCAATCAAGACATTGTTCCAAATGAGGAATGATCTCAGCTGGGGAACATAGTAGAGAGAAGAAAATGTATTTCTCTGTTTGGGAATACTCCGTTGGGGAAAAAGATGTTATTTTTTTTCTTTTTGGAGATATTTTACTGGGGAAAGACTCGTACTTACATGAGTAAGCGTGATTTACACCAGTGATTTGGAAGCAAACATTTTGAGAGATACAAAAAATGCAATGAATGATGCTATTATGTATGAATGTCATGAATGTTATATGCATGTTAACAATACTTTGACAAAGACACTAAAGAGATATTTGGGAAAAGGACCACGTCACAGTTCGAATAAATACTTGGTGAAAATTGCAGCAATGGTGCAGATGTTCACTGATGAATAATTTGAGTTGCATGCTTTAAACTTTCTGAGAAAGGCATTTCATTGGCAACTCGGCTGGGGATTCTTTTTGGATAAGAATACCATTCTTTGATGATTTCTGCCGAGGAGAAGACTGTTGTAGCAGTTGCTTTATCCTTTGGAGATCGAGACACTCATGGAGAAACTGTTGAAGTTCTTTCCGTGTCCATAGTTCAAAGGAAAATTTTTGCTTTTTGTTTCAAAATTTTGAAGTAAAAATTCATTTAAAACATTTTAGTTTCAAAAAGTGATTTTCACAAATAAAAAGCGTTATTTTGCAAAACAGAATAAAGTAGGAATTGCAAACAAAAGGCACAAGGCTCAAATTTATTGATAGAATGGTAATCAGCCAAAGGCGTGATTCCATGAACTATTTACAAAAGTTGGAAATGATAATTTACTAGGAAAGGTTACATTGAAAGCAAATAACGCTAATATCTAACAACTTTGAATTCCCACTGTGCTTGTCGCTTGGAAAACTTGATTGAAGATCCGTTGATGGAAAATTCTTGAGATGGACAAAATGCTTACTTTGTCATTTTGTATCCTTGTTTTGCCTAGATTGCCTTTTCGGTTTTCAATCTATTAGGATAATTTACATTTATTGTCTCTAATTTTTGCTGGATCGCCTTTTCGGGTTTTCAATCCACCGAGGCGCTCATTTTGCCTAAGCCGCCCTTTTCGGTTTTCGACTTACCGATTTCTTTTGTTTTTTAGACAAAGTATTTTTTGTTGCGTCAACATTCACGAGTCGCGGGGAGTTCATCACCGTCCATGGTTGTGAGAGTCATAGCACCGCCAGAGAAGCTTCTTTTGACGATGTATGGGCCTTCGTAATTAGGAGTCCATTTGCCCCTAGAATCTGGTTGAAAAGACAGAATCTTTTTAAGCACAAGGTGGCCTTCCCGGAATTCACGAGGTCGGACCTTTTTGTCGAAAGCTTTCTTCGTTCTTCTTTGATAGAGTTGTCCATGACATAGAGCGGTCAGGCGCTTTTCTTCTATTAAGTTCAGCTGGTCGTATCTGCTTTGACACCATTCGGCGTTAGATAGCTTAGTTTCCATGAGAACTCTCATTGATGGAATCTCAACTTCTACGGGGAGCACTGCTTCCATGCCGTATACTAGAGAAAAAGGAGTTGCCCCTGTTGAAGTGCGTACTGAAGTACGATATCCATGCAGAGCAAATGGCAGCATTTCGTGCCAGTCTTTGTAATTGATGACCATTTTCTGGACGATCTTTTTGATGTTCTTGTTGGAAGCTTCAACGGCGCCATTCATCTTTGGCCGGTAAGGAGATGAGTTATGATGCTCAATCTTGAATTCCTCACACAGTTCTTTCATCATTTTGTTGTTCAAGTTAGATCCATTGTCTGTAATGATCTTGCTTGGAACTCCATATCAGCAAATGAGGTTGTTCTTGATGAACCTCACAACCACTTGTCTTGTAACGTTGGCGTAAGATGCTGCCTCGACCCATTTGGTGAAGTAATCAATAGCTACTAAAATGAAGCGATGTCCGTTGGACGCTTTTGGTTCAATCATTCCAATCATGTTGATGCCCCACATGGAGAAAGGCCACAGAGAGGAGAGAACGTTGAGTAGAGTCGGAGGCACATGGATCTTATCTGCGTAGATCTGGCACTTGTGACATCTTTTGACGTGTTTACAGCAATCAGATTCCATCGTTATCCAATAGTATCCTGCTCTCAAGATTTTTCTAGACATTGCATGCCTATTCGAATGGGTTCCAAAGGACCCTTCATGCACTTTATGGATGATCGTGTCTGCTTCTTGTCTGTCGACGCATCTGAGCAGAACCATGTCGAAGTTTCTTTTGTATAGCACATCTTCGTTCAGGAAAAAATTCCTAGAAAGCCTCCTTAGAGTTTTCTTGTCTTTGTACGATGCCCCGAGTGGGTACTCTCGTGTTTTAGTAGTCGAGAAATCTCATCTGGGATCTCGTCTTCAACTTCTTCCTCGGCGACTTCACAGGGGATTTCAAAGTTGGGAGAGAGCATAGAGTTATTGCTTTCAATGGATTTGTCCATCTGTTTAATCTGCATTTTTTATTTATGTTTGATTAACTCCTTATCATTTTTTTTTAAGAAAGTTAGTATGAAAAGTGTATGCAGATTAATTGTTTCTTTGAAGATTTTGGAATTTTTTTTACTGTGTTTTTTAGGATTATCATTTCCAGAAAAGGGTAAAAATGAAAATAAACACAAAGTGTGGAATCAAAACAACGCGTTTTATTTATGATTCACAATATGAACAGGGCCCTAAAATACAAACTCATTTGTCTTGGGCAAGACAAAGAGAAATTATTTAAAAGCTAAGCCCTATAAAACATCTCTTCGCTTTGGGCGAAGCGAGAGTTCAAAACAAAAAGCAAAGATAAACTACTTAGAGCTATGAACATTAGTCCTAACTTCAACAGGTTTCCAGTAATGGCGAACTCCTTGGATATCGAGATAATCTGGTAATTTCCCACTTGGTTTAACCCTTGAGTAAACTTTGGTCACTGGTCGAGCAGGCTTTGAAGACTCTGGACGATGGCCCTTGCCTTTTGTGCTGCTGAAGCGATCTTCTTGATTAATAGATCGGGAAGTATGGGATATAGCATGGGTACTTCCTGTTGATCTTTGTGTTGAATTCTGGGGGTGTACCTTCCAATCTTCTGAGTGAAGAGACTCGTTGTCGGAGACACTTTCTAGATCGTATCCTGAGTCGTACTCTTGCTCTTCGGTGATCATGTTGACATAGTGATAACCAGGATCTGGCTTGGTGAATTCCACAGACGTGTTGAAGCAGAGATCTTCGTTTGGGATCTCGATCTGTTGATTAGTTTGAGAAGACGAGGATTCTTCCTCTGGTTGACTAGGGTATTCAAAGTCATCACCCCATCCCGTAGGCTGGATATCTTCGATTCGGATTTTCGAGCTTTCTGGCGCAGTGTATTTCACCATGTAGTCGAATTTGCCACTTGGTTCTCCCAAGGTATCCCAAATTTCAGCAGGGACTGGTGGATTTTCACGTTGCTGCAAGGACATGTCTTTGAATCGATCAGTCGGTGCATATGATTACTCCTGAGACACATATTCAGGGCTATTCAAATAAGTGCTCCACTCTTCAGATTCAGATGGATCGTCTTCATCTTCTTCAATGGTTACAACATTAACCTCTTGCGGAACAGGGTTTAAGAAACCTCCACTATGAAATACTTCCTTGATCGGGGGAAGTGCTTCATCCTTTGGTTTGTTCTAGGAGAATACAGGTGTGAACCCGAGTCCGGCTTTTGTTTCATTCCTGACAGGTTTGGTTACTTGTCCCCATCCTTGAGTATTGCCATCTTTCACCATTTGTGCCGCTTCTCTATATGAAGAGATAGATAATCTGTTTTTAGTAGATTCATCTTCTAATGGATGTTCGAGGCTATGGGCTCCTTCAATGTCATTAGCGGTGATGAAGGAGAAACTGGACAAATGGCTTACAAGCAAAGCTTGTTCACCGCTGATGGTCACCAACTTTCCATTTACTATAAATTTTAATTTCTGATGGAGAGTAGAAGTCACTGCTCCTGCTTCGTGGATCCAAGGTCTTCCTAGTAAGCAACTGTATGCAGCTGGTACGTCCATGACTTGGAAAGTAATTTTGAAAGTGTGCGGACCGATCGTCATCGGGAGATCTACTTCCCCAACAACTGACTTCCTTGACCCATCGAAAGCTCTTACTATTATGTCGTTGAACTTCATTGGCGTCCCTTTGTAAGCTAAACGAGCGAGCATCATTTTTGGCATTACATTTAAAGATGAACCTGTATCCACCAATACATTGGACAGGGAATCTGACTAGCAAATCATCGAGATGTGCAAGGCCAAGTTGTGATCTTTCCCTTCTTCCGGAAGTTCCTCGTCACTAAAACTCAGATTATTGTAGGCTGTTATGTTGGAGACGATCCCTCCAAATTGGTCTGTAGTCACATCGTGATCCACATAAGCCTGGTCTAGTACTCTCATCAAAGCTTCTCGGTGAGCTTCGGAGTTGAGGAGTAAAGAAAGTATCGAAATCTTTGAAGGAGTCTGCATCAGTTGATCTACGACTCGATATTCGCTTTTCTTGATCAGTTTTAGTATCTCTTCAAAGTCTGAGTTGATGTTGGTTCCATCAGTAGAACCAATATTTGTGCTTGGGTTAACAATGGGAATCGTTGAAGGATTCTCAAAAGATATGTTAACTGGGTTCTGTATAACAACAGGAGCTGCAGGCGATCTTGGTGGCAATGGAGCGTGTACTCGTCCACTTCGCGTTACTCGTCCGATTTCTGTTATGTTGACATTAGCTGGAAGTGTAGGCATGGGTTTCTCCTTCCCATCCTCTATCAGGGTTGCATTGTATTGGTAAGGAATTGCTTTGGTAGAACTGTATGGAACAAGACCAGGTGGGCAAATCACCAAAGGAGATGTTGGAATGCTGGAACCATTGTACGCGATCTCCACATGCTCGGGCATGTTGAAACAAGGGATCTGGCGTTTACTTGAGGATTTTCGAGTTGATATCACGAGACTAAAAGCTCATGCGGAAAATGCCCTACTGTATTCGTCATGATCATCTCGGTTTCTGTAAACTTGTAGATCTCCGATATCTAACAACCGCTGAATGTCGGCTCTTATGGTGGGACACCCTCGAATATCTTTGAAACAGACGTTACAAGCCGTGTAATCGTGCTTGGTGAAAGCGCTCATTGCACTGTATGCTTCGTGGAGATGTACTAAGTTTCCTCTGATTAAGTTTACGTCTGTGACAAGATACCTGTCTGTATTTCTTAGCATCAGATTCACTGAATGTCCGCTGTGACAGGGAAGCGGATTGGCTTGCACGTTTGGGCTCGTATTCTTGAAGGAAAGAAGATTAGACCTTACTAACTTCTGTACTTCCGCCTTTAATGCTATGCAATGCTCGAGGTCATGGCCTGGTGCCCCTTGGTGAAAAGGGCAAGATACATCCGTTTTGTACCACCACGGTAATTTTTCGGGAACCGGAGGTGGTGACCTTATCATGCAGTTTCTTTCTATTAGCGCGGTAAAGTTACGTATACGTCATTGGGATTGGATCGGGCCCGAGTGACCCTAGGCGTCAGTTACGGTTGTTAAGCTGCGAGCACATTGGCGGCGTTGAGTTTGTTGATTTTGTTGAAATTGCGGAGCAATTCCTGTGTTTAGAGTTGGGTTGACGGCGGGCGCTATGGCAGCTACCTGTCGTTGTTGAATGACATTCTTGCGTGGTTTCCCTCGGGATACCATTCCTACGTCATGTTCTTTTTTCTTTGGAAAGCTAGTTCCAACTTTTCTAGTTCCACTAGAAGATCCTGCTTCCTTGGTTAGGCGTCGGGTTCGAACCCCCTCTTCTAATCGCATTCCCATGCTTACCATCTCGGTGAAATCTCCGGGAGCGCTAGCGATCATTCGTTCATAGTAGAATGAGCCTAGAGTATTCAAGAATACCTTAGTCATCTCTTTTTCTTCCAACGGTGGGTTGACTTGGGCAGCAATTTCCCTCCATCGTTGCGCATATTCTTTGAATATCTCTCTTTCCTTTTGAGACATGGAGCGGAGTTGATCCCTATCGGGAGCCATATCCAAGTTGAACTTGTATTGCTGGACAAAGGCTTCACCTAAGTCGTTGAATGTTTGGATATTCGTGCTGTCTAAACCCATGTACCACTTGATCTGCGGCCGGTGAGGCATCACAGAGTAATGGATTAATGGATGATCCTTATTGTATGTGGACATTTTCCTGGCATACATCGTGAGATGGCTTTGTGGACAGGAATTCCCTTTGTACTTTTCAAAGTCAGGGACTTTGAATTTTGCAGGTATCCTTACGCGAGGAACTAAGCAAAGATCCTGGGCGTTTTTCCCAAACAATTCTTTCCCTCGAATCGTTTTTATCTCAAGCTGCATTTTGAGGAGTTGTTCCTGGAGATTCTCCATCGAACCACGGGAATTCGTGTTATTTCTAGGAGTATTGTGAACTTCTTCGTCCATGGTAGCGTGCACTACAGAAGCTGAATTTGTCATGATCGGTTGAGAAACCGACATTGTTACTTGTGGAAGAGTTATCCCACGTTGCGGAGCAGAGTTTTGTTGCAAAGTAGGTATTTCAAGCGAGGTTGTTTGAGAAGTCGGTTGGCGAATTCCGATGCCAAAGTTGAAAGGCATGCCCCATGGATAGCCTTCTGGCATACTGAAGAGTGAGCTACTAGCTGCGGTAGTTGAAACTGGAGTAGTAGTATCCTCGGAAATTACTGGTTGATTTTGACTGCTCGATGCTGCTTGTTGACTTTGCGTTGTGGCCAATGAGTTGAACAAAGATGTGAGTCTCTCCACTTCCTCTTGTAGTGTAGTTACTGTACTACGAAGTTCAGCATTCTCTTGTTCAAATCCCTCCATTACTTTCCTTCTTTTTGATCTCGTATCGTATGTTCGAGTCGGCTGTGGACGCAGTCGAGAAACTCTAAGACGCGACAGTTTGACGATCTTTTAAACTGCTCAAGATGTTCAAGCTATTCAAACTGTTCAAGCTGTGAAAGTATGAAATTGTTCAAGTATCAGACTCTAGACAATAGACTTAAATGCAAAGTATGATGCATGAATATGATTGTAAAGAAAGATTTCCAAAGAATTTACGCTAAAAGAGATATTTCTGGCAAATATTTGGATGGAAAACACGAATTTTATTGATTTATTGAAGAAGATTACAACAATTGTTTTTGTTGGAGCATTGCTCACACAAATGATAAAATAAAATAAATGATAAAATTACAGACTAAATTAATTAAACGTCTTCGTCAGATGAAGATCCAAAGGCTTGCTGCAGTTTCAACTTCAGGATTTCCTTTCCATAGTGAGCTTTTAGTTCAGCTTTCTCGGCTTTTAGCTTGCTAATGACTCTCTTCCACTCGTTGGGAGCAGGATCGCTGGTTGTCATTTCTTCAAGCTTTCTTTTCCTTTCCTTGACGTATCTCTGGATTGCGTTATCCTTCTGGCGAAGCTTCTCATCTTTCTCCATGAGCCATTCATCCTGGAAGTAAAGCGTCTTTTCATGCTCTTTGACTTGCTTCTTAAGTTTTTCATTCTCAAGATTAGTCTTAAGGAATTTGTTTTCCAAAGCTTCTTTCTCAAACCTTATCTTGGTCAAGGCTTCTTGATATTCTCCCACAGCTTCGACTGGAAAATTTGTTGATTTTGAAGCGATTGAGAACATGGGATCCTCATAAGCGTAAGGCATTCGAAATTCCTTCGCTCTTTTCTTTACCCAAGAAGTGTAGGTTTCCATGGCTACACAATTCTTTGCCTTTTCTTTTTCTTTCCTTCGGATGTGATGCCAAGCTTTGATCATCCTAGCTTTCAATCCCTGGGAATCCTCTCCTTCATGATAGAAGTAGCTTTCTATTGTAAAACCAAGAGGTTTACCAGAATTTGCGTATCCGAGCTGTCGTCTCGCTAGAAATGGGTTGTAGTTGATTCCCCCTTTCGTACCAATGAGAGGTACGTTGGCAAATTCTCCTGACTCTCAATGATTTCCATCTCATTATGCGCAAGGTATACCAATGACGAAAGATAGGAGATTTAGGCAAATGTGAGGTAATCCATTTGAAAAACAGAGGTACACAACACACGATAGTTCCGTCTCCTTGACGATTCCTATGATGAATAGAGGCGTCGTGTCACAGGCGAGGTGGTAGCAGGTTTCCAATCGGAAAGATCCTTATGGCATTGATATCAGCGAAATTTGGGACGTTGAAACAACGCCAATCCATAGAGGAGTAAAGCTAAAATAGCTTCAAAGGCTACCATACTACCCGACGGAGAATTTGAGAGCCTTCTTCATTAGGAACTTTGAAGTCGGTCCTAAGAGTTTTCCTCTGGTAGTTAGGTTTTGTCTATCTCGATTTCTTTATGTGAGTCATCGTTGCAATATTGGTGACTTAGGAATGGCTTCAAACCATTGAAAGGCACTTTGTCCGATCTTGAGATACCTAGGATATGCATACTCTTCCAAAGTAGGCATCAATGATAATCGGGGAAAGTGAAACGATGGGCGGATCGTAGAAGCTGACGAAAGTTTTGAGAAGTCCTTCATCAACGTTAGCGTTCAGAGAGTTAAAAGAGTTCCATAGCGTTTTACGAAATCAGGGATCTTCTACCAAGGATGCTAACTCTTTCAACTTTCCTCGTCGAAATTCTAAAGCTGTATCTCTTGGTGAATCTTCTTCGGCGTCCATCACTCTAACCTAAAATATTTTACAAAGAAAAATCTCTAAATTCTTTGGAAATGGGAAGAGGAAAAGTTTTTTTTTGAATGAATGAATGCGAATCGGCAAACATGGTTAGTAGTTATACACACGGTCAAGCGTTCGAAGTCACGAGCATGAAGCCAACAATAAGAATCAACGTGGTTAAGTTCTATGGGCTTATTCATCGTGAAGCGGGTTCTACGATATCTGAGCTCAACACTCCTCTTTGAAATATTATCGGTTTGTTGAATACTCGATGGTCCAATAATATTTTTCAAGAGAAACTACTTTGATCGTAGTTTCACATGACAATTACTCTAGGCTTACACCCGAATAATCTCTGCACTACATCCTAATGGCCAGGATGGTTTATGTGTTTTACAGCCCACTCAGCTTCTTAAGTTCCCTCGAAAGCACAGTGTCTTCGCAAATACTTGCTAAACACAATACCCCCAAGACAACCTCCACTGAGCGGGAGATATTAACTTCGTAAGAATTGGACTTCTCACGTATTAATACCTCCACCTAGATCTTAAAAATGTTTCTTAAATCCGGGTTAGGATTTCTTTCCATCAAATGAAATCGCGAAACACACAATAAAGAAAAAACAGATATATGCACAACATGAAAGCTTATCCCCTTTCTTTTCTTTTTGAAAACAAAAAAACTTGATGCTCTTGGGCGGTAGCGTTTTTGTTTTTTTAAAAAAAATCAAAAAATTTCAGCGTACTCCCCAGCAGAGTCGCCATTTTTCCTGTTCGCGTTAAAAGGTGACGCGCTAGAGGACACGAACGTGAGTTCGGATTCTCTGGCTCGAAACGATTTACTCTTTTGATTTGTTTATAAAGATACCGCGAGCATCAAGCTTTATTATTTTCAACACAAGAAAGATGATTTAATGATTATGAAAAAGGGGAAAGCTGAAATACCCTCAATTGATATTGGTATGCGTGCGTACTAGCGCAAACTAGGCATAGCGCATTGGGAGATTGAGTAAGGGGATTGTTATATAAAGGGAAAAGATGGAGCACCCTAAATATATATAGTTATCTATAGCTTTATATATGAATATATTTGATATGTTTGTGTGTTTTAATTGCTATTTCTACGATTGGGAAAGTTTCTCCTTTGGGATTTTTAAGAAACGGTAGATTATGTGGGATTCTAGTGTTTGTTATTATTGTGCTCAAAGATCATGGATCTTCGAATACATATCCCCTAATTGGAATCAGAGCATTTGTAGCGCGGATCTAAAGGGATCTATGGTTTGTTTGGTCTGAGGGAGAAAGAAATTTGCTCGGCAAGGATGAGACCTTGTGCCTACGTATTCTCAAAAGGATGTTGAGAAAGTCAAAGAAATCGTAGTTCCCACTTATGCTAGTGGAAAGCAACGGGATGTTAGTTTAAGAGACAGACAAATGTCATCTTAATGAAAAATGTATCTAATCTATTTCATCACATACATTTTTGAAAAGATTGACTGAAATGAAATCTTTCATCGTAAGTTACAGGTGTTTTGCTTGAGTGTACAAGTGTTACCACTTACATGTTTAAGAAAGATGTTTGAAAAGATGATTGAATCTTTTTAACTGTAAGCATTGGGTGTTTTGCTTGAGTGTACAAGCGTTACCACTTACTGTTAAGAGATGTTTTTTGTTTGAAAACAGTTTGAAAAGTTTTTGAAAAAAGTTTTTGACTGTATGTGATGTGATAGATGAGATACTTCTTCCATAGAGATGATAGATGTCTAAATCTCTAGGAGAAATGGATTGGATTAAAGGGATGCTTTTAAGAAGCCCATGGGTCCTTGTATTGTTAGCAGAGGCATTCCGAGGGTCATCGAGGGTCGTTGTGCTCAAGAGCTCTATAGGGTATGGGGCTTTGTGTTAAAAGATTTCACGAGAAACCATCCTTTTGGAATTAAGAGCAATTTCACCGGGAAATTTTACTCTCTGGGGATTTTGAAAGTGATTTCACCGGGAAACCATCCTTTCAGGGTTCTATCTTAGCGTGGGTGATTCTTTGTATTGGAAGCCCAATAGGAGGCTGTTAAGAGATTTCCTATCTCTTTCATTGTATGATGTCCAAGAAGGCTAAACTCAATGAGGAGTTCTTTTGAGCGAAGCCCGAGGAGGTGACTCAACGAAGTGTTTGTCTTATATGAAGCCTAAGCGGAGGCTAACTCTGTGAGGAGAGTTATCTTGCATAAAGCCCAAGAGGAGGCTAAACTCAGCAGGGGATGAGTTATCTTGTATGAAGCCCAAGCGGAGGCTACAATGGGAACCTATTGGTTATACTAATTGTTATGTTATAATTAGACAGTTGTATAAACAAGTGTGTATGTGTGATATGTATTCACAGGAGTTTATGAAGGAAATATAAACAAATGCATGATGTTTATTTACAGAAGTTTATGAAATATAAACAAGTGTACGTGAAACGAGCGTTTAAAAGCAGTAACTTGATTATTTACAAGTTTGAGCGTGTACAAGGAAATGAATATGTACACGAACGAGCTATTTATGTACAGATAAAGATGGATGTACATAGGAGGTTTAGGACTTACACCATAAGGGAGGCCCATTGATTTGAAAGCAGTTTCACAGGGAATAATGCTCCTTTCAATATCAATGGCAATTCGGTATATATCTGAATGAAAAAAGCGAATGATCGAAGTTTATCGTGTTTAAGTATAAAAAGTATCATGTTATGTACGGATAAAAGTTTGTTTGAAAAGAAAGCGTATGTACAAGAAAATATATGTACATAAAGAATGTTGGTTTGAGTATACACAGTGAAGTGAAAACAAGCGATCGAGTTCGTCATGAGTATAAAAATATACGTATTATGTAGATGAAAATTGTATATGTTTGAAGAGAGTTTGATATGTACAAAGAAATATTATGTACACCAAAAGAATGTAATGGGACTTACACCGTGAGGGAGGCCCATGATCGATTGAGAAATTCGAGAGAAAACGAAATCGGTTTTATCGTTTAAATCGGATCGATCATGGTAAAAAGATGCAAGTTTAATGAAAAGTTTAGAAAAATGATTTTTTGAAAGTGTTTTGAAGTGTAAGGTTCATTTATGAGAAGTTTTGAAAAGAAATCGGAAGTCGAAAACTTGAAAAATTCACCTTAAAAGGAGGTTTGAAAAGTGTTCAGAACGTCGTTTTCGGCTCGATTAAAATATAATCAGATGAAAGTTTTTTCTGAAAATTTTTGCACTATCATAAAATAGATGTATTTATTGACAAGTGTTTAAAAAATCACCTTAAATAAGGAGTTTTGATTGGTCAAAAAAATTGTGAAAGTTTTATGAAAAAAACATGAAAATATGGAAAGTTATAAAAAGAAATGGTCTGATGGGAGTTGAACCCATGACCAAAGGGTGACCACGTGTCGAGCCTTAGGGCAAGCAGGCTACCAGAGCCAAGCGGCGCTGGTGTTTAGTGGACAATAACACGTGTAGGTAAAGATTGGAATATTTGAATTTGAAAAAGATCAAGAACACGAAGCTTGTTCTTCGTTTTGATTTCCAGAAATTTCAAACCCAGCTACAATCCTTGTTTCTCAATGAAATTCAATGATGTAAACATCAAAATTGCTCGGTTTCGAACAACGAACATGATGGTATATGTTAATTGTATTTATATTTAACCTAGCATGCTTGAATTTCTGGGAACCACGATGAACTCTAGGCGAGAATTCAAATTAAATGATGTATGAGTGATGATTCTTTGATTTTATTGAGGGCTATTGATCGTTATAAGTGCAGAAAACAAAACGGCCATGAGTTTTTTTCAATTGATGCAAGGAATCATAGAGTTCAAAGTTGGTGTTCATACCTGTTCAGGTTGAGATCGAAGATGATGATTGCGCATTTCAAGAACCTGTTTGAAGATTATTTGAGCATCATCGGCATGTATGGAAGCTATGTGGATGATCTGCTTGCCTTGAATTGCCTTGGGTTACTCCAGCCAAGTCTACCTGCACAGACTGAAAAATGGAACTCGATTTCTTGGTTAGAGTTGTTACAGATGCTGGTTATTGATCTGGATCATATACATGAGGTATATGGAAGGTGTTAGAGTGATCACAACACAATTTAATCCAGCCAAACTTCAAATTCGACTCATAAGGCAGTTTTGGAAAGTTTGAAAACATGAAGTTCAAATCTGGTTTCCACTTGTTCTTGGGTTGATTTTATGATTCAAACATGTTTCAAATTGATTTTAGAATGTGTTTGACACCAAGGTTTATCATGATTTTCACTGAATTTAAAAATTGCAAGTTTATCAAAAATGCATCATGTTTCTTGATTTTGAAGAAAGAAATGAGAAAGCATGACTTTGCAATGCTTTGGTGTCGTTTTGAACTTGAATTGGTGATCAATTTATAGGCAAATGGTTCTGAAATGTTAGGCAACAAGTACAAGCTTTTGGTGATTCAAAGATAACTTAGAGGGTAAGAATGGTATTTGTAAAGGATAAGGAAGTTTCGTTTTTTAACCATGTGCTATTTTTACAACTTGATCCATATCTCTGAATTATTACCTCTAGCTGATATTTATCAGCTCAATGATCCATTTGGCATGGTTGGAAAGCTTCTAGATGAAGAAAACACAAAAATGACCTATAATTGAAGTTTTGGATTTTGAAAATCATGTTTCATGAAGCCTTATGTTTCAATTTCAAAAGTATGGCTAGATTCCATGGATTTGAGAGTTCTTGGACATTTTGGAAAGCTTGTTTCACAAGATACAACCTTCATGTTTTGAGTTTTTTCCAATTCAAATTGGAACTAGGTGAAAAAATGGCATGAAGTTTGGAAAAAATAAGAAATTTCAACACTTAGAAAATTTTCTAAGTGTTAGAACTTTTGACTTTTTGTTGACTTTTTCAAATTCTTTGATTTTTTATGATCATGATGGATCATTTGCAGTATTTTGATGATGGAAAAAGTTTTGTTTTGAAAAATTTGACCAAAAGTCAAAGTTTGACTTTTCTGTGCAGATGAAATTTCATCAGATGTTTCAGAAATTGACTGATGAAGTCTGTGAACTTCTGTGATGTTTTGAATCCCGAAATTAGGTCAAGATGTTGTATCTAAGATATAATGACCAATCTCTATCAAAAAAAGTCATTTCTTGCTCAAAAAGTCAGAGAATTCTCATGCTCGATCAAAACCCTAATTGGTCGATCCTCGATTGATCTATGAGAAAAATGGATATCTGATGATCAGAGGCTGATGATTTGATCAAGATAGATCAAATGAGGTGAGAAAAACTCAAACCCTAATTGGTTGCCTCTTGAATCAGATAAAAATCTGATGAAACCCTAATTTTGACCTGTAAAGGCTATACCCGATTAATGTTGTCTGAACTGTTAGTTGTGCAATGATGCAAATGTAAGGTGGTATATTAGGTCAAAAATTGGGGTATGACAGATACATAATTTTAGAAGTGCGGAAAATAAAAGCCCTAATTAAGCTATTACATAATAATATAAAAAGAAAACGGTAAAAGAAATCGTCCAAAACGGGATAACCTGTGAAAAGATGAGAAATCGGGAAATACGAGAAAATCGAATAAGAGGAAAATGTTAGCAAAAATGATAGTTTTTTAATGAGAAAAATATTTCATGCAAGAAACAACATTAATATGCTAAAATAATTTTTTGGGATTTTTTGGAGTTAATTTAATAATTAAAAACTAATTAAAGGTGATTTAAAAGATAAATTAACAATTAAATTAAATATGCATGCAAAAATAATATTTTTAATTTTATAAATTAAATAAACATTTTCTGGAAATAATGCAAAAAAGAAAAATATTTTTTGGTGTTTTTAAATGCATGATAAAAAATTGTGAAAAGAAATTAAAATGAATGCAAAATATTAAATAAAAAGAAAATATAGAAAATATGAAAAAAAGTTGAGTTTGTAAAAGAAAATGCAAAACCGGTCCCTGGCTGATTCGAACTCGTGACCCTGGAGGGTATCTACCAACAGTCTGCGCCTTAACCACTGGGACAAGTGTCACTTGGTGTTTGTGAAGTGAAAATCAAACGTTTTTGAATGATTACGTATCCCTGATTTGAATTCAAACTGAGTCAGCGTGCGTGGACCCCATAACTTAAGAATGGACGAATCAGGATGCGCTATCTCGCCACGCCAGCTTCGCCGGTCTTCATCCTAGTCAACGACGCCGGAGCCCTAGCTCCGGTCGTCTTCTCCGGCAAGCACGATCCCTGAACCTGCAAAATACGAGCAATAAACGGGAAAGGAGGACCCTACCCCCCTAAATCGATCCTTCCGAGTCCAATGGTGATGTTAGTTTCGGTTAAAAATGCTTGTACAGGCCAGTTCGAAGCTTCACAGTTCCTAAACCCTAGACATGGCATCTCGTGTTCCTAACGTTCAAGAACTCAAACGATGACCCAGATCGTGTATAATGAACCTCATGAATACATTGAAAGCGTTAGAATCCATTAAAACACACAGAATAATAAAGTGTAAAATCAAGAAAAAATTGAATATGTATGCATGTATATGGCTCGATCTAGGTTGTTTTGATCAATAACAATGATGTATCCTTACTCAATCTTACCCCCTGAACACGTTTGGATGGTTGAAAGAGGCTGAAAGAGGCTGAAAGAGGCTGCAAAATAAAATTCGATTTTTCCAACTTCTTGAAAAATTTTGGCAAAATAAGGGTTGTGTTTTTGGCTAGGGTTTCGTGTCTCTTGTTTGTCAACTTGCCGGCTATTTATAGAGTGAATTAGGCGAGAAAAAACAAGGAAAAAAGATTTGGTTTTGAATGCATTGAATAATTTTCAAATGAAATCAAATTTTGAAGAAAATTTGATTTTCTCTTTAATGAAGGATCAAGCACGAAATTGGTATGTATCATGGGCTTCCTTGGACCTCAAGTTTGATATAAAATCACTCCTTTTGAAAAAATATCTTATTTTCATATTTTATATAATTTAATTTTGAATTAAATGGTTTAAAATTCAAAAATAAACTAATAAAATAGAAAATTGCCATGGCCAAGCATTTATGAATCACAAATAATGTCATGAACAAGTTTGAATCATAAGATTATAGGCCCATTTGGAAAATTTTGCCTTTTGACCAATATCTCCTTTGGTGCAATTGTCCAAAAATGCCCAACTTCTGAATAGTGTATCTTGCTCATTTTTCCACATTTTTGAGTGTTCTTGGACTTTTTGGAAAGCTCTAAGAGTCCTCTAACCAACCTCTTTGGTTTCATCTCAATTGGAGTTTCCATGCTCAATATATCTTCAAAACAAAATGTTGACTTTTTGTCGACTTTGAAAAGGACCTATAATGTTTTGATCCATACCTTCCAAATGAAGCATTTTTTGGACATTCTTGTGAGACATGAAGTTGTAGAGAATTGAATTTCCTTCAAAACAAGAGGTGTGGAAAAATTTTTGAGAAAGTATGAAGAAGTTACGCTCAGTCAAAGTTTGGTTGACTTTTCACTAAGAAACCCTAATTTAGAAAGTTTGACTTTTGAGTAGATCTTGAGTTTTCTTGATGGATCATGATCAACCCTTGATCAAATGATGAATGTAACTTCAAAATGAGGATGTTGACCAAAAATCAGGAAGTTTGACTGTATGTTGACCACAGTTGACTTTTTGTCCAATACAACTGATTTTCAACCATCTGAGCAATTGTCTGAGGAATTTGACTTGTAAGGCTTGAAACTTGAAATGGAGAATCTTTGAAGCATATGAGGAGGCATGATGACCATTGGAGATGTTGGAAGTCCATCTTGATCTGAGAAATACCAAACCCTAGTTTGGGTTGATTGTCTAGGAGAGAGTTTGTCTGATCTACTCTTGAGGAATCCTTGAGTATGGATGTGTGGAATGTCTTGAGAAGATGGAGGGAAAATTTTGGGGTATGACAGCTGCCCCTGTTCAATCTTCTTGTACTGGAAGGGTTAGATTGGCATGTTCGCCTTTTCGTGACCTGGAGGTAGAAGATGATTGAACACTCGAGTACACTTGAAAATTTGCACTCGCTGTTGGCTGATGATGCGGGAATGGGCTTATAGATGCCATTTGGAGAAGTTGGAGATTTCGTTGGGGAATGAGTCGTATGCTAGACTCGAGATTATTGTTTGAATAGGAAAATCGTCGGAGATGGGCTTAAGATGCAATCTGGAAAGATCGATGTTGGGGAGTGAACCGTACGCTAGGCTCTGTAGACGTTTCTGGAAGGAGCATGGAGATGGTCTTAAGATGCCATCCGGGGGAGGTCGTACGTCGTGCTCATTTTGAATGAAGTTATTGATTGGTATTGATTTTTAACCAAATATGCAACATTCTGAAAGTGGAGAAATGTTGACAAATAGTCAGAGATGGGCTTAAGATGCCATCCAAGGTAACTGAGCCGTACGCTAGACTTTGTAGTTGCTGTTGATACCAAGAGAGAGGCAGAATAAATCTTTGTGCTAATTACTCTGAGGGGATAGTAATTGGTAACATGTGGATATCTTCCCTGTTGTGCATCGGGTATTGATCCACTGCCTGTTATCAGAGGATAACTTGTGATCGTTCGGATAGGGTTTCCCGTCGGCCGGTATTAATCCGGATCATTGGAGGACAACGATCGTTCGAGATAGTTTTCCGTGGATTCGGGTCTTAATCACGGACCCGGTTGTCGGAGGACAACCCGGTGGTCGTTCGAGATAGTTTTCCGTCGGATTCGGGTCTTAATCCTGGACCAGTTGTCGGAGGACAACTAGGGCGGTCTTTCAGATAGTTTTCCCGTCTGGATTCGGGTCTTAATCTTAGACCTGTTGGCGTCAGAAGTGACTTTCACCTGCTTTGGAGAAAACTAGAGAAACTTTGATAGCAGATTTGTTAGTCTTATGCAAAGTATGATGCATGACAATGTGTATGAACGGCGTATGCATGACTTTATGAGAAATGTATGAGTGATAGATGCTGTGGTATTTCAAAACATATCCATATTGAAGAATATGTAGATGTCCTGTTTGAGGATTCCTGACTTCTGCTTGGGGATTGAGTGGGTGAAAGCCCTGCTTTTGAAAGAGAAGAAAGATATCCTGGATTCCTCCAATGCACTATCTGAGGGAGAAAGAAATTTGCTCGGCAAGGATGAGACCTTGTGCCTACGTATTCTCAAAAGGATATTGAGAAAGTCAGAGCAAGCGTAGTTCCCACTTATGCTAGTGGAAAGCAATGGGATATTAGTTTAAGAGACAGACAAATGTCATCTTAATGAAAAATGTATCTAATCTATTTCATCACATATATTTTTGAAAAGTTTGACTGAAATGAAATCTTTCATCGTAAGTTACAGGTGTTTTGCTTGAGTGTACAAGCGTTACCACTTACATGTTTAAGAAAGATGTTTGAAAAGATGATTGAATCTTTTTAACTGTAAGCATTGGGTGTTTTGCTTGAGTGTACAAGCGTTACCACTTACTATTAAGAGATGTTTTTTGTTTGAAAATAGTTTGAAAAGTTTTTGAAAAAAGTTTTTGACTGTATGTGATGTGATAGATGAGATACTTCTTCCATAGAGATGATAGATGTCTAAATCTCTAGGAGAAATGGATTGGATTAAAGCGATGCTTTTAAGAAGCCCATGGGTCCTTGTATTGTTAGCCCGAGGAGGCATTAGAGGTCATCGAGGGTCATCGAGGGTCGTTGTATGAAGCTCAAGAGGAAGCTATAGGGTATGGCTGGCTTTGTGTTAAAAGGGATTTCACCGAGAAACCATCCTTTTGGAATTAAGAGCAATTTCACCGGGAAATTTTACTCTCTGGGGATTTTGAAAGTGATTTCACCGGGAAACCATCCTTTCAGGGTTCTATCTTAGCGTGGGTGATTCTTTGTATTGGAAGCCCAATAGGAGGCTGTTAAGAGATTTCCTATCTCTTTCATTGTATGATGCCCAAGAGAAGGCTAAACTCAATGAGGAGTTCTTTTGAACGAAGCCCAAGAGGAGGTGACTCAGCGGTGTTTGTCTTATATGAAGCCTAGCGGAGGCTAACTCGTGAGGAGTTATCTTGCATAAAGCCCAGAGGAGGCTAAACTCGGAGGGATGAGTTATCTTGTATGAAGCCCAAGCGGAGGCTACAACTGTGGGGAACCTATTGGTTAGACTAATTGTTATGTTATAATTAGACAGTTGTATAAACAAGTGTGTATGTGTGATATGTATTCACAGGAGTTTATGAAGGAAATATAAACAAATGCATGATGTTTATTTACAGAAGTTTATGAAATATAAACAAGTGTCGTAAACGAGCGTTTAAAAGCAGCGTAACTTGATTATTTACAAGTTTGAGCTGTGTACAAAATGAATATGTACACGGACGAGCTATTTATGTACAGATAAAGATGGATGTACATAGGAGGTTTGGGACTTACACCATAAGGGAGGCCCATTGATTTGAAAGCAGTTTCACCGGGAATAATGCTCCTTTCAATATCAATGGCAATTCAGGGTATATATACAGACGAAACAGAAACGAATGATAGAAGTTTATCTGTGTTTAAGTATAAAAAGTATCTGTATTATGTACAGATAAAAGTTTGTTTGAAAAGAAACTGTTATGTACAAGAAAAATATATGTACATAAAGAATGTTGGTTTGAGTATACACAAGTGAAGTGAAAACAAACGATCGAAGTTTGTCTGTACTTGAGTATAAAAAGTATTTGTATTATGTACAGATGAAAATTGTATATGTTTGAAGAGAGTTTGATATGTACAAAGAAATATTATGTACACCAAAAGAATGTAATGGGACTTACACCGTGAGGGAGGCCCATGATCGATTGAGAAATTCGAGAGAAAATGAAATCGGTTTTATCGTTTAAATCGGATCGATCATGGTAAAAAGATGCAAGTTTAATGAAAAGTTTAGAAAAATGATTTTTTGAAAGTGTTTTGAAGTGTAAGGTTCATTTATGAGAAGTTTTGAAAAGAAATCAAAAGTCGAAAACTTGAAAAATTCACCTTAAAAGGAGGTTTGAAAAGTGTTCAGAACGTCGTTTTCGGCTCGATTAAAATATAATCAAATGAAAGTTTTTTATGAATATTTTTGCACTATCATAAAATAGATGTATTTATTGACAAGTGTTTAAAAAATCACCTTAAAATAAGGAGTTTTGATTGGTCAAAAAAATTGTGAAAGTTTTATGAAAAAAACATGAAAATATGGAAAGTTATAAAAAGAAATGGTCCTGATGGGAGTTGAACCCATGACCAAAGGGGTGACCACGTGTCAGAAAGCCTTAAGGGCAAACAGGCTACCACTTAGCCAAGCGCTGGTGTTTAGTGGACAATAACACGTGTAGGTAAAAGATTGGAATATTTGAATTTGAAAAAAGATCAAGAACACGCGCGAAGCTTGTTCTTCGTTTTGATTTCCAGAAATTTCAAACCCAGCTACAATCCTTGTTTCTCAATGAAATTCAATGATGTAAACATCAAAATTGCTCGGTTTTGAACAACGAACATGATGGTATATGTTAATTGTATTTATATTTAACCTAGCATGCTTGAATTTCTGGAAACCACGATGAACCCTAGAACTGAGAATTCAAATTAAATGATGTATGAGTGATGATTCTTTGATTTTATTGAGGGCTATTGATCGTTATAAGTGCAGAAACAAAACGGCCATGAGTTTTTTTCAATTGATGCAAGGAATCATAGAGTTCAAAGTTGGTGTTCATACCTGTTCAGGTTGAGATCGAAGATGATGATTGCGCGTTTCCAGAACCTGTTTGAAGATTATTTGAGCATCATCGGCATGTATGGAAGCTATGTGGATGATCTGCTTGCCTTGAATTGCCTTGGGTTACTCCAGCCAAGTCTACCTGCACAGACTGAAAAATGGAACTCGATTTCTTGGTTAGAGTTGTTACAGATGTTGGTTATTGATCTGGATCATATACATGAGGTATATGGAAGGTGTTAGAGTGATCACAACACAATTTAATCCAGCCAAACTTCAAATTCGACCCATAAGGCAGTTTTGGAAAGTTTGAAAACATGAAGTTCAAATCTGGTTTCCACTTGTTCTTGGGTTGATTTTATGATTCAAACATGTTTCAAATTGATTTTAGAATGTGTTTGACACCAAAGTTTATCATGATTTTCACTGAATTTAAAAATTGCAAGTTTATCAAAAATGCATCATGTTTCTTGATTTTGAAGAAAGAAATGAGAAAGCATGACTTTGCAATGCTTTGGTGTCGTTTTGAACTTGAATTGGTGATCAATTTATAGGCAAATGGTTCTGAAATGTTAGGCAACAAGTACAAGCTTTTGGTGATTCAAAGATAACTTAGAGGGTAAGAATGGTATTTGTAAGGAAAAGGAAGTTTCCTTTTTTAACCATGTGCTATTTTTACAACTTGATCCATATCTCTCAATTATTACCTCTAGCTGATATTTATCAGCTCAATGATCCATTTGGCATGGTTGGAAAGCTTCTAGATTGAAGAAAACACAAAAATGACCTATAATTGAAGTTTTGGATTTTGAAAATCAAGTTTCATGAAGCCTTATGTTTCAATTTCAAAAGTATGGCTAGACTCCATGGATTTGAGAGTTCTTGGACATTTTGGAAAGCTTGTTTCACAAGATACAACCTTCATGTTTTGAGTTTTTTCCAATTCAAATTGGAACTAGGTGAAAAAATGGCATGAAGTTTGGAAAAAATAAGAAATTTCAACACTTAGAAAATTTTCTAAGTGTTAGAACTTTTGACTTTTTGTTGACTTTTTCAAATTCTTTGATTTTTTAAGATCATGATGGATCATTTGAAGTATTTTGATGATGGAAAAAGTTTTGTTTTGAAAAATTTGACCAAAAGTCAAAGTTTGACTTTTCTGTGCAGATGAAATTTCATCAGATGTTTCAAAAATTGAGTGATGAAGTCTGTGAACTTCTGTGATGTTTTGAATCCAGAAATTAGGTCAAGATGTTGTATCTAAGATATAACGACCAATCTCTATCAAAAAAAGTCATTTCTTGCTCAAAAAGTCAGAGAATTCTTATGGTCGATCAAAACCCTAATTGGTCGATCCTCGATTGATCTATGAGAAAAATGGATATCTGATGATCAGAGGCTGATGATTTGATCAAGATAGATCAAATGAGGTGAGAAAAACTCAAACCCTAATTGGTTGCCTCTTGAATCAGATAAAAATCTGATGAAACCCTAATTTTGACCTGTAAAGGCTATACCCGATTAATGCTGTCTGAACTGTTAGTTGTGCAATGATGCAAATGTAAGGTGGTATATTAGGTCAAAAATTGGGGTATGACAGATACATAATTTTAGAAGTGCGGAAAATAAAAGCCCTAATTAAGCTATTACATCCCATGAGCAATTACATAATAATATAAAAGAAGTAAAAGAAATCGTCCAAAGCAGGATAACTTTGTGAAAAGATGAGAAATCGGGAAATACGAGAAAATCGAATAAGTGGAAAATGTTAGCAAAAATGATAGTTTTTTAATGAGAAAAATATTTCATGCAAGAAACAACATTAATATGCTAAAATAATTTTTTGGGATTTTTTGGAGTTAATTTAATAATTAAAAACTAATTAAAGGTGATTTAAAAGATAAATTAACAATTAAATTAAATATGCATGCAAAAATAATATTTTTAATTTTATAAATTAAATAAACATTTTCTGGAAATAATGCAAAAAAAGAAAAATATTTTTTGGTGTTTTTAAATGCATGATAAAAAATTGTGAAAAGAAATTAAAATGAATGCAAAATATTAAATAAAAAGAAAATATAGAAAATATGAAAAAAAGTTGAGTTTGTAAAAGAAAATGCAAAACCGGTCCCTGGCTGATTCGAACTCGTGACCCTGGAGGGTATCTACCAACAGTCTGCGCCTTAACCACTGGGACAAGTGTCACTTGGTGTTTGTGAAGTGAAAATCAAACGTTTTTGAATGATTACGTGTCCCTGATTTGAATTCAAACTGAGTCAGCGTGCGTGGACCCCATAACTTACGAATGGACGAATCAGGATGCGCTATCTCGCCACGCCAGCTTCGCCGGTCTTCATCCTAGTCAACGACGTCGGAGCCCTAGCTCCGGTCGTCTTCTCCGGCAAGCACGATCCCTGAACCTGCAAAATACGAGCAATAAACGGGGAAGGAGGACCCTACCCCCCTAAATCGATCCTTCCGAGTCCAATGGTGATGTTAGTTTCGGTTAAAAATGCTTGTACAGGCCAGTTCGAAGCTTCACAGTTCCTAAACCCTAAACATGGCATCTCGTGTTCCTAACGTTCAAGAACTCAAACGATGACCCAGATCGTGTATAATGAACCTCATGAATACATTGAAAGCGTTAGAATCCATTAAAACACACAGAATAATAAAGTGCAAAATCAAGAAAAAATTGAATATGTATGCATGTATATGGCTCGATCTAGGTTGTTTTGATCAATAACAATGATGTATCCTTACTCAATCTTACCCCCTGAACACGTTTGGATGGTTGAAAGAGGCTGAAAGAGGCTGCAAAATAAAATTCGATTTTTCCAACTTCTTGAAAATTTTTGGCAAAATAAGGGTTGTGTTTTTGGCTAGGGTTTCGTGTCTCTTGTTTGTCAACTTGCTGGCTATTTATAGAGTGAATTAGGCGAGAAAAAACAAGGAAAAAAGATTTGGTTTTGAATGCATTGAATAATTTTCAAATGAAATCAAATTTTGAAGAAAATTTGATTTTCTCTTTAATGAAGGATCAAGCACGAAATTGGTATGTATCATGGGCTTCCTTGGACCTCAAGTTTGATATAAAATCACTCCTTTTGAAAAAATATCTTATTTTCATATTTTATATAATTTAATTTTGAATTAAATGGTTTAAAATTCAAAAATAAACTAATAAAATAGAAAATTGCCATGGCCAAGCATTTATGAATCACAAATAATGTCATGAACAAGTTTGAATCATAAGATTATAGGCCCATTTGGAAAATTTTGCCTTTTGACCAATATCTCCTTTGGTGCAATTGTCCAAAAATGCCCAACTTCTGAATAGTGTATCTTGCTCATTTTTCCACATTTTTGAGTGTTCTTGGACTTTTTGGAAAGCTCTAAGAGTCCTCTAACCAACATATTTGGTTTCATCTCAATTGGAGTTTCCATGCTCAATATATCTTCAAAACAAAATGTTGACTTTTTGTCAACTTTGAAAAGGACCTATAATGTTTTGATCCATACCTTCCAAATGAAGCATTTTTTGGACATTCTTGTGAGACATGAAGTTGTAGAGAATTGAATTTCCTTCAAAACAAGAGGTGTGGAAAAATTTTTGAGAAAGTATGAAGAAGTTACGCTCAGTCAAAGTTTGGTTGACTTTTCACTAAGAAACCCTAATTTAGAAAGTTTGACTTTTGAGTAGATCTTGAGTTTTCTTGATGGATCATGATCAACCCTTGATCAAATGATGAATGTAACTTCAAAATGAGGATGTTGACCAAAAATCAGGAAGTTTGACTGTATGTTGACCACAGTTGACTTTTTGTCCAATACAACTGATTTTCAACCATCTGAGCAATTGTCTGAGGAATTTGACTTGTAAGGCTTGAAACTTGAAATGGAGAATCTTTGAAGCATATGAGGAGGCATGATGACCATTGGAGATGTTGGAAGTCCATCTTGATCTGAGAAATACCAAACCCTAGTTTGGGTTGATTGTCTAGGAGAGAGTTTGTCTGATCTACTCTTGAGGAATCCTTGAGTATGGATGTGTGGAATGTCTTGAGAAGATGGAGGGAAAATTTTGGGGTATGACAGCTGCCCCTGTTCAATCTTCTTGTACTGGAAGGGTTAGATTGGCATGTTCGCCTTTTCGTGACCTGGAGGTAGAAGATGATTGAACACTCGAGTACACATGAAAATTTGCACTCGCTGTTGGCTGATGATGCGGGAATGGGCTTACAGATGCCATTTAGAGAATTTGGAGATTTCGTTGGGGAATGAGTCGTATGCTAGACTCGAGATTATTGTTTGAATAGGAAAATCGTCAGAAATGGGCTTAAGATGCCATCTGGAAAGATCGATGCTGGGGAGTGAACCGTACGCTAGGCTCTGTAGACGTTTCTGGAAGGAGCATGGAGATGGGCTTAAGATGCCATCCGGGGGAAGTCGTACGCTAGACTTCATGCTCATTTTGAATGAAGTTATTGATTGGTATTGATTTTTAACCAAATATGCAACATTCTGAAAGTGGAGAAATGTTGACAAATAGTCGGAGATGGGCTTAAGATGCCATCCAAGGTAACTGAGCCGTACGCTAGACTTTGTAGTTGTTGTTGATACCAAGAGGCAGAATAAGTATTTGTGCTAATTAATCTGAGGGGATAGTAATTGGTAACATGTGGATATCTTCCATGTTGTGCATCGGGTATTGATCCACTGCCTGTTATCGGAGGATAACTTGTGATCGTTCGGATAGGGTTTCCCGTCTGGCTTCGGGTATTAATCCTGGATCTGTTGTCGGAGGACAACGAGGGAGGTCGTTCAGATAGTTTTCCCGTCTGGATTCGGGTCTTAATCTTGGACCAGTTGTCGGAGGACAACCAGGGTGGTCGTTCAGATAGTTTTCCCGTCTGGATTCGGGTCTTAATCCTAGACCTGTTGGCGTCAGAAGTGACTTTCACCTGTTTTGGAGAAAACAAGAGAAACTTTGATAGCAGATTTGTTAGTCTTATGCAAAGTATCATGCATGACAATGTGTATGAATGACGTATGCATGACTTTAAGAGAAATGTATGAGTGATAGATGCTGTGGTATTTCAAAACATATCCATCTTGAAGAATATGTAGATGTCCTGTTTGAGGATTCCTGACTTCTGCTTGGGGATTGAGTGGGTGAAAGCCCTGCTTTTGAAAGAGAAGAAAGATATCCTGGATTCCTCCGATGCACTATCTGACCAAGTCTTGGGCCTAGATATTGTTGAGGATGATAGAGATAAAGAGACGCGCCGCGAAGGATCTTGTGCGTAGACCCTGCTGGGGAAAAATTAGGAGGCGATCTACTGGGGATCTTGCGTGTAGATCTTGGTGGAGAGCATTTGATAGTTACTGGGAGACCGGGTTGGAAGGATCTGGAGCCTGTCGAAATCTCTGGCTGGGGAATAAAAGATGTAGGTTTCCTTCGATGCACTATCTGACCAAGTTTCAAGTCTGGATACTGCTGTTGTCGGGGAGATGATGATTGTTGAGAGATATTTTGCTGGGGATAAATACCTCGGCTGGGGATGAAATGTTATTGTTTAAAGACTGATATATCATTGCTCAGTTGAGTGGAATTACTGCTCGGGGACTAACACATACTCCGCTGGGGAAGGTTCGTGGTGAGTGACACCTCTGTGGGGATCATGCTCTGCGGGGAATGTTTTGGTGACTTTCGTCGTCATCCCAATTCCTGGAGCCTGTAGTAATTACTTTTGTATGCTCACTTTTCGCATATCTGTGAATAGATTTTTATTGTCAAATGCATATAATCATTCAAAGCAAACGTTGGGACTTTATGCAAACAACAACAGTGAAGATTGTAAAGAGAAAGAAACTTGTATTTATTTGAAATGTGGCGTATGGCCAAGTAGTTTGTACACAAGAAAAGTAAAAAGCTATGCGGAAACAATCTCGTTAAGTTCCAACTATGCTAGTACTCATATATTTCAACTATCTCATCTCCTTGCTGTCAGTAGAAAGTGAGTGAATTGATCTTCGCCATTTGAATCTTGAATGCTGATAATAGTCTGGAAGTAGATAGGTGATCTGGACGAGACATAGTCTTACGCTTAAATCCCTAACTTTTGCCTAGACCGCCCTTTCGAGTTTCAGTCTACCGGGATACCCTTTTTTGCCCAAGCCGCCGGGTTTTCGACTTGCGGGTGTACATGTTTTGTATATGTCCTTAACTTTTGCCCGAACCCTTTTGGTTCGCGGGATGCCACTTTTGCCTAGGTCGATCGACCTAGCGGGTCTCTTTATGCGTAGTATTTTTTGACTATATACGTGTTCACGAGGGTGTGGGAAGTCTTCACCATCCATGGTGCTAAGTATCATAGCTCCGCCGAAAATCTTGTCTTGACTACAAAGGGTCCCTCGTGGGTGGGAGTCCATTTGCCCAGGATCACCTTGTGGAAGAATGATGCGCTTGACTACTAGATCACCGACTTGGTAGACTCGGTGCTTGACCTTCTTGTTAAATGCTCGATCATTCGCTTATGATAGATCATCCATGGCGGATGGATGCGAGTCGTTTCTCATCAATCAAATTAATGCGGTCAAGGCGATGCGGATCCATCGTCTTCGCAACTATCGTCTGGAGGACTACGGTTGAGGGTATCCGAACCTCGATGGGTAGAGCGCTTCCATACCGTACACAGAGAGGGGTTGCCCTGTTGATGTTCGTCTTGTAGTGCGATAACCATGAAGAAAATGGTAACATCTCATGCCAATCCTTGTAAGTCATCATCATCTTACAATCTTCTTAATGTTCTTGTTGGCGGCTTCTGCGCCATTCATCTTAGGCCGATCGGAGAAGAATTGTGATGCTTGATCTTGAAATGTGTGCGAGTTCGGTGATCATCTTATTGTTGAGATTAGAGCCATTATCGTGATAATCCTTTCGGGAGTGCCATGTCGACGGATAAGATTATGCTTGATGAATCGAGCCACAACATTCTTGGTAATAGATCGCGAGAGGCTGCTTACACCACTTGGTGAAATAGTCAATTGCCACAAGGATGAAGCGATGTCCGTTGGTAGCTGTGGGCTTGATTTCTCCAATCATGTCAATGCCCCACATTGCAAAGGCCAAGGAGGTGTTAGAACATTGAGTCTTTGAGTGCGTGTACTTTGTCTGATCGGCATTTGTGACAAGAACGAGCATAGCGGTGACAATCAGCTTCCATGGTGGGCCAATAGTAACCTGTTCTCAAAATCTTCTTAGCCATGGTATGACCACTGGTGTGGGTACCAAATGCGCCTTCGTGTAACTCTTCCATGATACGATCCATTTGTTTCGGTCTGGAGTAAGCACAAGTCGTGATTGCGCTTGTATAGGATGTTGTTGTTGAGGAAGAATTTGGATGCGAATCTTCTCAAGAACTTCTTATCGTTGACAGATGCCCCTGCGGGATATTCCTGAGTCTCAAGATACCTTTTCACGTCATAGTACCAAGGTTTATCTTTTGTATCAAGCTCATAACAATATGTTGGGTCGTCAAACTTCTCAATGATGATTTGGGGAGCCTCGTTGTCCCATCTGACCTTGAACATAGACGACATTGTAGCTAATGCGTCTGCCAACTGATTCTCTTCTCGTGGGATGTGATTAAAAGTAATCTCTTAGTAGGGATCAAACTCAAAACATGCTCGATCGGAATGAGATTCGAATGCCGTATCCATAATCGGTGATCACTAAAGCTAAGTCTCCATACACTTGCAAGAACTTGATTCTTAAGTCAATAGCAGCTTTAATACCCATGATGCACGCTTCATATTCGGCCATGTTGTTGGTACAACTGAAACATAATCTGGCGGTGAAAGGCGTATGTCGCTGCGAGGATGTAATGATGGCGCCAATGTCATTGCTAAGTGCGTTTGAGTCTCCATCAAAGACCATAGTCCATCGGGATCCTTGTTCGGTCCCGTGCGGGCTGATCTTCCAATCGGTAACTAGTAAAACATCTTCATCGGAAATTGAGCTGCATAGGCGATAGTCATCTACGGCTTGATGAGCCAAATGATCGGCTACTACTTTCCTTTGATCGCTTTACGAGAAGTGTATTGGATGTCGTATTCAGTCAAGATCATTTGCCATCTTGCTATTCTTGGGAGAGCTGGTTTCTCAAATATGTATTTTATCGGATCCATCTTAGAAATCAACAAGGTAGTGTGAGTCAACATATCTTGTCTTAGTCGTGACAGCCCAAGCCAGCGTTGCAAGTTTTCTCGAGCTATGAGTATCTTGTTTCACGCGGTAAACTTTTGCTAAGGTAGTATATTGCATGCTCTTTTCGACCGAGACTCGTCATGTTGCCCCAACACACACCATTGAGTTCTCTAACAACATCAAGTACATGATAAGAGGTCTTCCTTGGTGGCATCGGGATGGGAGGATTACAGGTACTCCTTGATTTTGTCAAAAGCGATCTGGCAATCGTCATTCCATTCCACTACTTGATCTTTCTTGATAACGAAGATTGGCTCACAAGTAGCAGTTAGGTGTGCAATGAATCTGGCAATGTAGTTCAATCGGCCCAAGAAACCTCTGACTTCCTTCTCGGTGCGGGGAGCTGGCATCTCTTGAATGGCTTTAACCTTGGCGGGGTCAACTTCAATACCTTTACCACTGACAACAAACCCTAAGAGTTTACCGGATCTGACTCCAAAGGTGCACTTGTTAGGATTAAGTCTTAGTCTGTACTTCTTCAATCTGTCAAATAGTTTCTGCAAATGATTGAGATGTTCTTCTTCAGTCTGTGATCGAGCTATCATGTCGTCGACGTAGACCTCTATCTCATGATGAATCATGTCATGAAATAATGCCACCATAGCACTCTTGATAAGTGGCACCCGCGTTCTTCAGTCCGAACGGCATAACCTTGTAACAAAAAGTGCCCCACTGTGTAACAAAAGTGGTCTTCTCTATGTCTTCAGGAGTCATTTTGATCGATTATGTAGGAGAAACCATTCATGAAGGAAAACCTTGTCTTGGCGGTGTAGTCAACGAACATCAATATGAGGAAGTGGGAAATCGTCTTCGGACTTGCTTTGTTCGGATCTCGTAATCTACACACATTCGCACCTTACCATCCTTCTTAGATACAATACTCGTTTGCAACCTTGTGGATAAATATGACTAGGAAACCGCGTTGAGCCATAACTTGACTTTGATCTTCTCGACATCTCGGACGCATCGTGAACCTTCTATTTCCTTTGGAAAACCTTCTTTTATCGGTGTCGGTGCACCACAATATTAATGTCTAGACACAGCATGTCTTCGTATGACCAAGCAAAACCTCATATAGTCTCGTAGCATCCGAACCAACCTTTCTTTGACCTTTGTTCTCAAGACCCGCTCCTATCTTGATCTCTTTTCATCTTCATCGGTGCAATTCACAACCTCGACTTGCTCTTCGTGTGGGTGTATAACTCGTTCTTCTTCTTTGTAGCGATCTAACAAGTTCTCCAGCACTTCACAATCTTCCTCACCTTCGTCTTGGCTTGTAGATCGGATTATCGAAGTCATATTTAGCAATGGCATAGTTATCAACGAGATTGAGTGATTTTGCGTGTATCACGTGGGTGTGTGTAAGAAACACATAGCTTTTGAAGAGGTGATAAAGTAAAAGAAAGAAAACAACAATTGAATGCAAAGTCCAACGATTTTATTGAATGAAAATATGCAAATGACAAATAATAACCCTCACAAGCGAGCCATGATGCCGGGCAAAACTTGCTTTAGAGTTTATTGTTCAAAACATAGAAAATCTGAAAAGCAAAACAAAACAAGAGCAATTACTCTGTCTAAAGGAGAGATTGGCGTCTTGATCTTCCAATTCTTTGAGTCCGTGATCCGGAGTTGGGAAGATCCATTTCTTGATGTCGAAACCGTTGTTGTTGTCTTCATAACATGGATTCCACTGGGCGTCTGCGGAAAGGAAGTTGGCCGAAACACGTTAAGTGGCGTATCATCTTCGACCCTTGATGGTGAAGCCTAAACCGTCTTGTCAAATTTGAAAGGAAGATCGGGGGCGACCCCAAATAGTACTACCTCCTTCTTGACTTGAGCATCCTACGAGGCCATCCTAGGCGGAATTTGCGTAACCGGGAGTGACAGGGGGGCGGCATGACTCGGGGATTGTTTCAAAAGCTTGATAGGGAGTCTCAAAGAATTCACCTTCCATCTCGAGATATCGGACGACTATAGATGGTGACCATATATTCTTCTTCACCACATCTTTGTAACAACCTTCCCTTCACGGGTACTTGGTTTCGATGTAAGGTGGAAATATGACCCTTGCCCCATTTATCCAAGGGTGTCCAAGTAGGCAAGAGTAAGCTGACGGATGTCCATGACAAAGAAAGTGGAATCAAAAGTCGGGAACCGACTTTAACGAGAGTGAGCTCTCAATCTTGTTAGCTTAGAACCATCAAAAGCTCTCACAATAATGTCCTGGGTATCAGAACCAACCCTTCGACATCAAGTCGATCAAAAGCGATCTTGGTAGGATATTGAGAGGCGGAACGGTATCCACCAAAACATGAGATAGTGTAGTGCCCTTGCATTCCAGAGAGATGTGCAAGGCTTTGTTATGTTTCTTTCGGAGTCAAATCGACATCGAGAAGCCTAGGCCGTTGTTGGCAACCAGGCTAGCAATACAAACTTCAAACTTGTCAGTAGTAGTGTCTTGCGGTACGTGAGCACTCTTGAAACTTCACCAAGGCATTAGCATGAGCCTCGGAGCACAGGAAGCGAGCAAGCATGGAGATCTTGGGCCAGTCTCATCCCAGCTGTTCCACAACATTGTAATCACTCTTCTTGATAATCTTGAATTTCCTCAATTTCTTGTTTGGAGGTGTCTTGACAGCTTCCTTTGGTATACGGATGGCGGGATGAGTCATGGTTCTTTCCCTCTAGCTTGGGAATGGATTAAATAAATTGGAATGTGTTTGGAGTTGCAGTGTCTTTGGGAGGAGAGATCTCTGGAGAAAATACTCTTCCGGTTCGGGTCACCTTACTTGATTTGGTGATGTTGTCAATGTTAGGAATTGTAGCTAATTGTAAGATCTTCAATGGTCGAGAGGTCTTGCTTGGCGCCATGATAGTAAACATCGACTCCATAATTCCAAGGAATAGCCTTGTCGGGAATCTGGGCCAGTGGGAGAAGTGATAATGAGAGGTGCCACCCTAGGCACAAGATCAGCAGAGGAAATCCTTATCGTGTTAACATCAACATAGTCTTCTGGGAAATCGTCACCCCATCCGGTCGCCTTAACATCTTCAAGAGGAATCTTGTAGCTCTCAGGAACGGTGTACTTCACCATGTAATAATACTTCCCACTTGGTTGCCCCAAGGTATCCCATACAGATGGTACAACTTCATTCGCATTGTCAATCTTCAACTTAGACATTTCTTCACACAGCTTCTACACAGGTGGTTTCAGAAATAGTATCTCACAGTTATCCATCATGCACTGAACACGTCTTCTTAACCAAGCACAACCATCAGGTGTAGATGGGCACCAACGACAATTCTCTGGGCATCCTGGATTGACACTGGCTTGCAACAAATTCTTCTTAACAGTCATCAGAGGATGCAGGATGTCTCCAAGTAAAGTAGGCACAGGATTACGGGTAAGAAACAACTTGATGGCGCTGACATCTATGAATTGATCCGGGTTAGGAAATAGAACCAAACCATAGATTAGCAAGGCCACAATGTCTTCGAATGCATGGAAACTCATAACTTTGAGGAATTCTCGGGCTTTCTTAATCAGAAACTTAGCAAGTAAACCCTTAACTCCTTCGTTTCCCAATTGGCTTCAATGTCGGCGCTTTAGGTGTAAGGCGATCAATGTCTTCATACCTAGGAACCTTTTCGAGACCGGTTGAATGGCATTTGGTCAAGAATAGGTATCCCAAGTAACAGAGAATTCTTCAAGGTAGGAACCAATAATCTGGAAATGTAAAGCAATGGTGTTTCGGATCGAAGAAGCTGGAATAAGACATGCATCATATCTTCTTCAAAACCGGAGATAACCAAATCAAGTAGATAACCATGTCTTTTGATGAACTGGGCATGATCAGGAATTTCTGAAACCAATTCTTTGAGCATAGAAGGTATACCCATGAAGTTGATTCGGATAGTCTTTCTAGAAGCCATAATCCTACAAAGCGAGCAAAGATAAATCCTAGGTCCTTGAAATAATTAGAAATGATATGCAATGCAATGCAAATGATGTCATGATGTCATGTTTAGCACACAAACAATTCACACAATGAGCCTAGGTTTAAGGCTTGCATGAGGTATAGGTGATTACCCCCAAAAGTTTGAGTTGGTTCATCTGTCCTATAATAATGTAGGGTTCTAAGAATCTCACATCATCGATCTTTCTCGTAGGTGTTTATTTCAATGCGACTACCAAGTGGTCGATCGAAAAATATCCCAAAGTCGATCTCGATGAGCGTAGCATCGGTATCAACCAACTGATGCACCAAGTTGGACATCTCACTACCTTCTAATGGCCAAGATGGGTCAATTAAGGTTCTAAAAGTTTAGTTAGTGCTTGATGACACCAGAAGCCAAATACTATCCTCGACTTGGAAATGAAGAGTATCGGGACATCCAAAGTGTCTCACTAATGTAGCCATCATGTTGACCGTTTCGATATATGTCTAGCGGTCATGACGATATTGCTACTTACCTAAAGGAAACCGAGATGCGGGTGTAGGACCCCAATATAATACCCAAGCAACCCTTAAGGATAAAGCAACCAAGTCAGCGAGAAAGAAATAAATGTGATCTAGAAATCCTAAGGCATTCTCTCTTTGGGTGTTTCCCAGTCGCCGGATTACGTAACACGGTGAAGCGACTTTGTAGGTTTTGTATCGCAAATGTTCGGATAGCAAGTGTATGAGACTTTCTTTTATCAATTAAGGGAAGGTAAAAGTAGAAAAAAGACCTTCGTTAGATTAAAGTAAGGGAAGGTTATGAAAAGGGAAGGTATTAGCACCCCTTTCCATCCGTAGTTATCTACGGGCTCTTAGTTTTCTCCATAAGTGTTTCGACTTCTGAAAGATAGAACAGCTGCTACAGAAGTCTTCTTCTCCTCAGCAGAGATCATCAAAGGACGGTATTCTTATCCAAAAAGAACTCCCAACAAGGTTGCCAATGAAATGCTTTTTTCAGAAATTTTAAAGCATGCAACTCATGTTCATCAACAGTAACATCTACATCATTGCTGCAGAGTTTGCTGAGTATTTGTTCGAACTGTGACGTAGTCCTTTTCCCAAATATCCCTCTTTGTTGTCTTGTCAAGTATCGTCAGGATTCATGACATTCATACATAATAACATCATTAATGCATTCCTGCATTTCTCAATGTTTGTTTTCATATTACTGGTTTAGATTACATCTACTCATATGGATGTGTCGTCTCTCCAGCAGATTATCCCCAAGCAGAGAAGTACATTTTTTCTCTGTCATGTTCCCCAGCTGAGATCATTCCTCATTGGGAACGAAGTCTTGATTGACCCTTTTCTTTCCAGTTCATTCCTGGATAGAAACTCGTCTCTAACTGACAAAAACAATAAGCAATAGCCTCGTCATCCGAGCCGCTTATTTCCTTTTCATCTTGAAACTTGTCATGAAATGATTGTTCTTCTCAGTAGGTTCAAATCATGAAAGTTCAAGAAATCTCCGCAGTTTTCTTTCTGTCTAAAAGAAAACCTGTGTCTTTTCAATCAAAATGCCCGCATCTTCTCAAGAGAGAGAGATCCCCGGCAAGATTGTAGCTGTGAAAATAGAAATTCATTTGAGATCTGTTTCCATCATTGACTATTATTCACTACGCTGAATACTCAGTAAATTTCTCAAGAATTACCTTGTTATAGTTATCACTTCACTGATAATTGGTAATTTCTTCAGAGCTCATTACCATAAACTATCACAAGGCTGATAATTGGTAATGTCATCTTCATTTACCTTAAACATTGTCACAAGGCTGACAGAAGGTAATCTCTTCGTTTCCAAAGCGAAACAGAAATTCACATACATTGTGAATCTATTTTCCCAGTGAAACATATTGCTTGTTTCCCAAAAAACAGGATTCTCTTTTCTTAGACAGATTAAGTCATCCTCACAAATATTTCCCCCATCATATCAATCTTTGATATTTCCTGGGTGAAATTTCTGCAATCATTCTTGCATCATCCGCATTTTTGGTATCTTAGGTCCAAAATTTGCGTATTCTGATATTTAAGTCTCTTCACACCTTTCGAGACGAAGATATTCATCTTCATATCTCAGGTTAAAGAAATTTAAATAGGGGCATATTTCATACCCCAATTTTTGACCTAATATACCACCTTACATCTGCATCATTGCATCACTAACAGTTCAGAACAGAATTAATCGGGTGTAGCTTCTACAGGTCAAAATTAGGGTTTCATCAATTTTTCATCTGATTCAAGAGGCCATCAATTAGGGTTTGAGTTTTATTCACCTCATTTGATCTATCTTGATCAAATCATCAACCTCTGATCTTCAGATATCAACTTTTTTCCTCAGGATCTATCAAGGATCGACCAATTAGGGTTTCATCGAGGATGAGCAATCTCTGATTTTCTGATCAATGAATGACTTTTTTTATTGGAGATTGATCTTCATATCTTAGATACACACGTTGACCAAATTTACGGATTCAAAACATCACGAAGTTCACGAGTTCATTAGTCAATTCGAATCATCGATGAAATTTCATCTGCACTAAAAAGTCAAATTTTGACTTTTGGTCAACTTTTTCAAGACAAAACTTTTTCCATCATCAAAATACTTCAAATGATCCATCATGATCATAAAAAATCAAGAAATTTGGAAAAGTCAACAAAAAGTCAAAATTTTCAACACTTAGAATTTTTTCAAGTGTTAAAATTTCATACTTTTTCCAAACTTCATGGCATTTTTTCACATAGTTCCACTTTGAATTTGGAAAAACTCAAAACATGAAAGTTGTAGCCCTTGAAACAAGCTTTCCAAAAATGTCCAAGAAATCTCAAATCCATGGAATCTAGCTATACTTTTCATTTTGAAACATAGAGCTCAAAATCCTTGATTTTCAAGTACAAACTTCAAATTATAGGTCATTTTGAGTTTCTTCTTCTAGAAGCCATGCCACCTTGCAAGAGGATAGGGCTGATAAAAATCATATGGAGAGTAATTATGATGGGATAAGATCAAGTTGAAAAATTAACCATGGTTAAAGGAAGCTTCCTTTGCATTTAATGCAAAATGACTTCCTTGCCCTCTAAAACTTGTAAATACCAAAGCCATTTCCTTCCTTTGCCATTCAGAACTTGTGACCTATACATAGAGGTAATGTTGGCCAATTCAAACTACACCAAAGCTATGCCAAAACAAGCTCTCACTCTTTTCTTAAAATTCAAGTAACATAGTGAAAATTGAGAAATCTTGCATTTTGAAAACTTGTGAAGAAACATGAGATATTTGGTGTCTAACATGTCATAAACATCACATGTAATTGGTTTGTAACTTAAAATCAACACAAGAAACACTAAAAAACAGATTTTGCATTTCATGTTTCAAGGTTGCCCTAAACTGCCTTAACTATCGAATTGGATGTTTGGCTCGAGCAAAGTGTGTTTTTTTCACTCAAACATCATCAACATACTTCATATGGATGATGCAGATCATTAACTTCCATCTGTAACAGCTCTAACATCAAATTCAAGTTTCATTTTGAACCATATGCAGGTGGACTTGGTCAGGACAATCCAAGCAATTTCAGAGTGAGCAGACCTTCCTCACACAATCCTTGAAGTCCGTTGGTGCTATAGGGATCATCAAATCACAACTGGAAACACTCTAAAGCAGTTTTCGATCTCAGCTTGAACAGGTAAGAACACGAACTTCAAACTCTATGATTCCTTGATTCCAGTCCAAAAAACGCTTGGCCGTTTTGTTTCCGCACTATCACGATTTCAATTAGGATTTTCAGTTTTAGGGTTCTTCGTGTTCATGAGAAATTTAATCACGTTAAACTGAAAATAAATGAAATTAAACAACATAATCATGTTCCTGAGCTCAAAACGATCAAGTTTGATGTTTACTTCGTTCAATTTCATCAAGAAATAAGGATTTGAGGATTGATTGAAGATTGGAGGAAGAAGATGAACACTACGCGCGTTTTTCAAATTCAAATATCCATTTTAAAATATAATTAGTTAGTTTTACTTCAATACATGGAAGTATTGCCGCCCCAGCGGTTGCCAGCTCACTCTTAAGTCATTTATACCTTGCCTTGCCTTGAGGTCCCGGGTTCGAGTAGCCTTGGACCATTTTTACCAAACTTTGTAATTTTTGTCATATTTTTTGCAAACATTGACTTTTTCAAAACCCAATCAAAACTCCTCATTTTGAGGTGATTTTTTGTACACTTGTCAATTAATGTACCTATTTTAAGATAGTGTCAAAAATTTTCAGAAAAACTTTCATCCGATTATATTTTATCGGGCAGCGGTACTTTTGAGTACTTTTCAAAACACCTTTAAAGGTGATTTTTTCAAACTTTGAGCCGATTCTTTTAAAAACTTCTCATAAGTATATTTCACTTTTCAAAAACACTTTCAAGAACATTCTTCAAAACTTTTCATCAAAACTTACATCTTTTTCCATGATCGATCCGATTTAAACGGTAAAACCGAATTCGTTTCTCTCGAATTTCTTCACCGATCATGGGCCTCCCTTACGGTGTAAGTCCCATAATTCTTTTATGTACATACATATTTCTTTGTACATATCCAATTCTTTTATGTACACAACAAATTTTTATCTGTACATAATACAAATATCTTTGAAAAAACTCAAGAACAGACAAACTTCGATCGTTTGTTTTCGTTCGTTTGTATATACACTGAATACCATTGGTATTAAAAGGAGCATTATTCCCGGTGAAACTGCTTTTAAACCAATGGGCCTCCCTTACGGTTTAAGTCCCAACCCTCCTATGTACATCCACATCCTCTCGTACATAAATAGTCGTTCGTGTACATATTTACTTCCTTGTACACATTCAAACTTGTAAATAATCAAGTTACGCTCGTTTTAAACGTTCGTTTTACACACACTTGTTTATAATTCCTTGATAAACTCTTGTAAATAAACGCTACATGCATTCCTTCATCAAGAAATAAGGATTTGAGGATTGATTGAAGATTGGAGGAAGAAGATGAACACTGTTGTTCGCGTTAAAAAGTGACGCGCTAGGGAATCGAATCTGAATTCGGATTCTCTAACTCGAAACGATTTAGTCTTTTGATTTGTTTATAAAGATGCCGCGAGCATCAAGCTTTATTATTTTCAACACAAGAAAACATGATTATGAAAACGGGGAAAGCTGTTAATACCCTCAATTGATTATGATATGCATTAAGACTAGCGCAAACTAGACGTAACGCATTGGGGAGATTCCGGATAAGGGGGTTTGTTATATAAAGGGAATAGATGGAGCACCCTAAATATATATAGTTATTTATATCTTTATATATGAATACGTTTGATATGTTTGTGTGTTTTAATTGCTATTTCTATGATTGGGAAAGTTTCTCCTTTGGATTTTAAGAAGGGTAGATTATGTGGGATCCTAGGTTTTGTTATTATTGCTCACAAAGATCATTGGGATCTTACGCATATATCCCTTAATGGAATCAAAGCATTTGGCTCGGATCTAAAGGGATCTATGGTTTGTTTGGTTTGAGGGAGAAAGAAATTTGCTCGGCAAGGATGAGACCTTGTGCTCGTATTCTCAAAAGGATGTTGAAAGTCGAGCAATCGTGGTTCCACTTATGAGTGGAAGCAACAGGGAAGTTAGTAAGAGACAAGACAAATGTCATCTTAATGAAGAATATGAAATTTCCACCATTAGCTTTCCTTGAATAGACTTTGGTGGTTGGTTGAGCATGCTTGGAAGACTCTGGTGACGGACCTTGCCTTTTGTCCTTTCTTTGAAGCGATCTTCTTACGTTGGAAGCATGAGATCTGATATATGTGCTACTATTAGCATTTCGCGTTGAATTAGGGATGTACTCTCCAATCTTACGAGTGAAGAGACTCATTATCGTGACTCTCCAATTCGTATCCGAATCGTATCCTTGATCTTGGTGTTACATTGATGTAATAGTCAAGATGCGGTTTAACAAACTCCACGAGGCGCATTAAAGAAGATCTTCATTTGGAACCTCGATTGGTTAATGAGATCGGAAGATGTGTACACCTCTTACGGTTGACTAGGATACTCGAAAGAATCACCCGTCCGATTAAATTTGGATGTCTTCATTCGATTTTTGAGCTTTTACGGCTGTGTATTTCACCATGTAGTCCAACTTACTTGGTTCTCTAAGGTATCTAAACTTTAGAAGGGGACGGTGGATTTTCATTTTTTGGGGACGTGTCTTTGAATTGATCGGGTCGGAGGATGGCGTTTAATCTGATTCTTCTGAGACATATATTGGGGCTATTTAGATAAGTGCTCCATGCTTGATTCGAGAGATCGTCTTCATCGCACTCCATTGGTAAGAACATTAACTTCTTGAAGCGGTTTGAAACCCCAGTGGAATACTTCTTTAATTGGACGATGTTTCATCCTTTTGCTTGTCTTTAGGAAACCTTTGGAGAAAACCGAGTCCGACTTTTGTCTACGTTGTTGTGAGTTTGATTACTTGTCCCCAACCCTTGGCATTACCATCCTTTACTATTTCGCTTCTTTGTAAGAGGAGATAGGCGATGCCTTTTGCTTGTGATTCATCTTCTAACGGATGTTAGAACTATGTTCCTTCAACGTCGTTAGGCTGTGATGAAAGAAAAGCTGGATAAATGGCTTATTAGTAGCGCTTGCTCGATGATGGTTACTAACTTCCCATTTCTGTGAACTTCAATTTTGATGGAAGTGGATCTTCACTCTGCTTCGTGGATCCATGGTCTTCTAACAAATAGCGTAAGCATTTGCATATCCATGACACGGAAGTGATTTGGAAGATATGCGGACCGATTGTCATCGGAATCGACTTCCCCGATAGCGACTTCCGACCGTCAAGGCTCTTACCACTATGTCATTGAACTTCATCGGTGTTCCTTTGTAAGCTAAGCGGCGAGAGTCGTTTTGGCATTACATTGGGATGACCGGTATCTACTAATACATCGGACGGTCGATTGACAAATCATCGAGATATGCGAGCGAATTGTGATATTTCCTTCTTCAGGAGTTCTTCATCACTGGAAGCAAATTATTGCAAGTGGTTATGTTGCCTGATTCCTCCAATTGGTGCGTAGTCATCGTGATCTACATAAACAGTCCGGCACCTTCATTAAAGCTTCTCGGTGAGCTTGATTGAGTAGAGATATATCGAAATTTTGGAGATGCATCGGTGATCCACGACTCATGCTCGCTTTATTGATTGGTTTCGAATCTCATGAAATCGGAGTAGCGTCGGTCTATCGGTGGACCAACATTTGTGTTTGGATTATCAACGAAGACCTCGTAGATTCTCGGGTGGTCATTAAGCTGGATTTTTGTCGACAATAGGAATATGACGGTTTGGTGGCAGTATGCTAAATCCACCGTGTTACTAGTCCTATCTAGTTATGTTCATTATTTGGAAGAGTTGGCATGGGTTTCTCCTTCCATCTTATCATGTCGCATTGTATTGATAGGGAATTGCTTTGTTAGAAGCTGTATGGAACAGGATCGGGTGAAATCACAAAACTTCGGAATGCTTGAACCATTATATCCAACCTCCACACGTTTGGGCACATTGAAGCGAGGATAATAACGTTTACTTGGGATTTTCGAGTTGATATCGAGACAGCTCGTGCGGAAAATGCCCTAATGTATTTCGTCATAGTCATTTACATTTCGGCAGATCATGTCACCAATGTCTAGCAATCGTTGAATATGCGCTTAGTTTGGACATCCTCGAAGATCCTTGAAGCGATCTTTACTTGTTGCGTAATGTGTTTAGTGAAAGCACCCATTGTCTTCGTATGTATCATGGGTTGTACCAAGTTTCCTACGATTAGATTCCGTCTTTGACAAGATGCGATCTGTGTTTCTTAGTATCAAATTCTTTGTATATCAAGTGGTTGGGAGTGGTTGCTTGCACGTTGGTTGTGTTTGAAGGAGGAAGATTAGACCTTACTAATATTTGTACTTGACCTTTAGCGTATGCAATGCTCGAGATCATGACGGTGCCTGTGATGAAAAGGGCAAGATATGCTTTGTACCACCATGGCAATTTATGCAGTGCGGGAGGTGGTGACCTTGTTTGCAATTCCTTTCTATCAATGCGGGATATAGTTACGTATGCGTCATTGGAATTGGATCGATTTGTGAGACCACAGGCGTGCGGTTACGATTGTTATTGGCGAGCACATTGTTGAGGCTGTTGAGTTTGTTGAGCTGGAGACAATTCTATATTTAGACTTGTATTAACGGTAGGTGCTATGGCAGCTACATCGTTGTTGGTGACATTCTTTTCGTGGTTTCTCTCGAGATACCATTCCTATGTCATGTTCCTTTTCTTTGGAAAATTGGTTCCAACCTTCTAGTTCCACGAGAAGTCCACTACCTCTCTGGTCGGTGTCACAGTGAACTCCTTCCTCTGAATGCGTTCACATTGCACCGTGGGTGAAATCTCGGAGGCGATCATTCGTTCGTAGTAAAATGGGCCAAGGTGTTTAAGAAAACCTTAGTCTCTCTTCTCTAACAGTTGGGTTGACTTGACAATTTCCCTCCGGGTTGGCGTATTCTTTGAATGTCTCTCTTTCCTTTTGAGACATGGGCGAGTTGATCGATCTGGGCCATATCGAAGTTGAATTTATTGTTGAGGCTTCACCTAAGTCATTGAATGATGCGGATATTTGCGACTATCTATTGTGTACCACTTGGTCTGAGCGCTGTGAGACTATCTTGGAAGTGGATTAACAAGCGGTGATTGTCGTTTAATACGTAGACATTTTCTGGCATACATCGTAAGATGACTTTGTGAGCCAATTTCCTTTATACTTTTCAAAGTCGGGGACTTTGAATTTGCGGTATCCTTCTGAGGTAAGCATAAGATCATGGCGTTCTTCCGAACAATTCCTTTCGGTTGTTTTTATCTCAGGCGCATTTTGAGGCTGTTCACGGAGATATCCATCGACCACGGTTGTGTTATCGCGGACTATGGTGAACTTCTTAGTACGCAGTAGTGTGAACTCTGAGTGAGTTGTCATGATCGGTTGAGAACCGTCATAGTGACTTATGGAAAAGTTACTCCATCTTTGTGGAGTAAGTGTTGAGTTTACGCAAAGTAGGTATGGCGTGGTTGTTTGTGCACGAGGAAGTCGGTTGGCGAAATCCGATCGAGAATTGAAAGGCATGCCATGGATATAAATCTTGAAGGGTGAACTCTTTGGTTGCAATAGTTGAGCCGGAGTGGTGACCTCTGAAATGTTTGATTTTGGTGCTCAAGGTTTAACTTGCGACTTTCTTGTTGTTATATGAATTGACCAAGTGAGTCTCTCCACCTCTTCTTGCGGTGTTGTCAACATACTTTCTGACTCAACATTTTCTTCGAATCCTTCCATTACTTTTCTTCTTTTTGAGCGTGTAATATGTTGGGTAATTTTGTGGATAGCGATCAGAAACTCTAAGGCCACGACGAGCTTGGCGATCTTTTCCTACGGAAAAAATTCCAAAGATCGGACTCTAGCAATAGACTCGTGTGCAAAGTATGATGCATGATTATAAATGCAAAGAAATTTCAAAATTTCACGCTAAAGAGAAATTTCGGCAAATATTTGGATGGAAAACACATATTTATTAATTATTGAAAGAAGATTACAACAATTTTGTTTTTGAGCATTGCTCGTACAAATGATAAAATAAATGATAAAATTACAATCTAAACTAATTAATCGTCTTCGTCGGGATGAAGATCGAAGGCTTGATGTAGCTTCGACTTGAGTTTCCTTCCCATAGTGAGTTTTAGTTCGGCTTTCTCGACTTTTAGCTGCTAATGACTTTCTTCCACTACGTCGGGAAGCGGGATCGTGGTTGTCATTTCCTCAAGCTTTCTTTTCCTTTCTTTGATGTATCTTTTGATCGCGTTATCTTTGGCGAATCTTCTCATCTTTCTCCATGACCATTCATCACGGAAGTAAGCGTCTTTTCATGATCTTTGACTGCTTCTAAGCTCATTCTCGAGATCGGTCTTGGAACTTGTCTTCAAGCCTCTTTCTCGAGCCTCGTCTTGGCGAAAGCTTCTTGGTATTCTCCATAGTCTCGGCGGGAAAATTGTTGATTTGGAAGTTGTTGAGAACATAGGTTCTTAAGCGTAAGGCATTGAATTCCTTTGCTCTTTTCTTCACCAAGTGTAGATTTCCATGGCTACCTGATTCCTTGCTTTCCTTTTCCTTCCTTGGATGTGATGCGAAACTCTGATCGTTAGTTTTTCAAACCTTGGGAATCCTCCCTTCATGATAGAAGTAGCTCTCCTTTGTAAAACGAGAAGTTTACTAGGTTTGCGTATCCAGTTGACGTCTAAACAAGAATGGGTTGTAGTTGATTCCTCCTTTTGTACCATGAGGAGTACGTTGGCAAACTCTCCACGACTTTGATGATTTCCATCTCATTGTATGCTTGGTATACAATGGATATAAATCGTTTTATGAGACATGAGTCTTGAGACCAATGCCAATCGTCTTTGTTTTCGCGGAAGATAGGAGATTTAGGCAAGTGTGAACAATCCATTTGAAAAAGCAGTACCTGACCACGATGATTCCATCTCCTTGCGATTCCTATGATGAATGAAATACGTGTCACGAAGCGTGGGAGCAGGTTTCAATCGAGAAAGATCCTTATGGCGTTGATATCAGCGAAACTTGGGACGTTGGGAAACAACACCAATCCATAGATGAGTAAAGCTAAAATAGCTTGAAAGGCTACCATACTACAAGCTTGAGGAGAATTTAAGAGCCTTCTCCATTAGAACTTTGAAGTTAGTCCTAAGTTTTCCTTTGGTAGTTAGGTTTTGTATCTCGATTTCTTTAAGTGAGTCATTGTTGCAATATTTGGTGACTTAGGAATGGCTTCAAACCATTGAAAGCACTTTATAAATCTTGAGATACCAGGATGTGCGTACTCTTCCAAAGTAGGCATCGGTGATAATCGGGGAAAGTGAAGCGATAATTTGGATCGTAAAGCGAGATAAAAGTTTTGAGAATCCTTCATCAGCGTTAGTGTTCGGAATAGTTAAAAAGTTCCATAGCGTTTTACGAAATCAGGGGATCTTCTACCAGGATGCTAACTCTTCAACTTTCCTACCTCGGAATTCTAAAGCTGTCTCTTGGTGAATCTTCCTCGGCGTCCATCACTACAACCTAAAATATTTACAAAGAAAAATCTCTAAATTCTTTGGAAATGGGAAGAAATGAATTTTTGAATGAATGCATGAATGTGGCAAACATGGTTAGTAGTTATACACGCGATCGGCGTTGAAGTCACGAGCATGAGGCCAGCGATAAGAATCAAGCGTGGGTAAGTTCTAAGGGCTTATTCATACGTGAAGCGGGTTACGATAATACGGGCTCAGCGCTTCTCTTTGAAATATTATCGGTTTGTTGAATACTCGAAATCGATAATATTTTTTCAAGAAAAACTTTAGTAGTATCAAGCATGACAATTATTCTAAACACATGAATAATTTCTGCTTACATCTAAATGGCGAGGATGGGTTATGTGTTCTGACCACTCGACCGTTAGTTCTCTTGAAAGAAAATGTCTTTGCAAATACTTGCTAAACACTGAATACTCCCAAGACAACCTCCTTTGAGAGAGGATCTCAAATTAACTCAAGTAAGTGAGACTTCTCACGAGTTAATGGGACTATACCCCTAGATCTTAAAATGTTTCTTAAATTCGGGTTAGGATTTCTTTCCATCAGGATGAAATCGCGAAAACACAAAAGAAAAACAAACATATGCACATATGAAGCTTAACCCCTTTTTTCTTTTTGAAAACAAAAAACTTGGTGCTCTTGACCAGTCACATTTTTTGAAAATCAAAATTTAAGCGTACTCCCCGGAGTCGCCATTTTCTGTTCGCGTTAAAAAGTGGCCTTAGAGATGAATCACGGTCAGTTCTACAACACAAAACAGATTTACTCTTTTGATTTGTTTATAAAGATCTTGTGAGCATCGAGCTTTATTATTTTCAACAAAAGAAAACATGATTATGAAAAGCTTTTAATACCCTCGATTGATTATGATATGCATTATGACTAAGCGTAAACTAGGCGTAGCATTGGGAGATCACGGATAAGGGGTTTGTTATATAAAGGGAATAGATGGAGCACCCTAAATATATATAGTTATCTATAGCTTTATATATGAATATGTTTGATATGTTTGTGTGTTTTAATTCTATTTCTATGATTGGGAAAGTTTCTCCTTTGGATTTTAAGAAGGATAGATTATGTGGGATCCTAGGTTTTGTTATTATTGTGCTCATAAGATCATTGGATCTTACGCATACATATCCATGTGGGAATCGGAGCATTTGTAGCTCGGATCTAAAGGATCTATGGTTTGTTTGGTTTGAGGAGAAAGAGATGCTTTCGGCGAGATGAGACCTTGTTCACGTATTCTCAAAGGATGTTGAGAAAGTCGAGCAATCGTGGTTCCACTTATGCTAGTGGAAACAGCGGGATGTTAGTAAAGAACAGACAAATGTCATCTTAATGAAGAATGTATAATCTATTTCATCACATACATTTTGAAAAGTTTGATTGATTAAAATCTTTAGTAATAAGTTATAGGTGTTTTGCTTGAGTGTCAAAGCGTTACCACTTACATGTTTAAGAAAGATGTTTGAAAAGATGATTGAATCTTTTAATTGTAAGCATTAGGTGTTTTGCTTGAGTGTACAAAGCGTTACCACTTGATTAAGAGATGTTTTGTTTGAAAAGAGTTTGAAAAGTTTTTGATTGTATGTGATGTGATAGATGAGATACTTCTTCCATAGAGATAGATGTCTAAATCTCGAGGAAATTGATTGGATTAAAGGATGCTTTTAAAGAAGCCCATGGGTCCTTGTATTGTAAGCGAGGCGTTTCGGTCATCGAGGTCCTTATACGAAGCTCGAGAGGAAGCTATAGGGTATGGGTGGCTTTAGCTTTAAAGGGATTTCATAGGGAAACCATCCTTTTTGGAATTAAGAAGCAATTTCAGGAAATTATACTCGAGTTCTATCTTAGCGGGTGATGCTTTGTATTGGAAGCCAATAGGAGTTATTAAATTTCTGGTCTCTTTCTTTGTATGATGCCCGAAGGCTAAACTCAATGAGGAGTTCTTTTGAGCAGAGCCCAAGGAGAGCTGACTCGGTGAGTGTTGTCTTATATGAAGCCTAAGCGGAGCTAAGCTCAGATGAATGAGTTTTCTTATATGAAGCCTAAGAGGAGGCTAAGCTTCGAGATGAAATGAGTTGCCTTGTACAAAAGCCGAAGGAGGCTAATCGTAGGAACCTCTTGGTTAGTAGTTGTTATGTTATAACTGAACAATTGTATAAACAAGTGTATGAAATTTATTCACGAGGGAGTTTATGAAGGAAATATAAACAATGCATGTAATGTTTATTTACAAAAGTTTATGAAGGAAATATAAACAAGTGTGTATGTGTTTAAAGCAGGCGTTTAAAAAGCAGTAAATATGTACGAGCAGTATTTATATACGAGAGGATGTGGATGTACATAGGAGGGTTGGACTTACACCGTAAGGGGCCGGTGGTTTTAAGCAGGTTTTAGGAATAATGCTCCTTTTAATACCATGGTATTTAGTGTATATATAAGCAAAGCGAAAACAAGCGATCGAAGTTTGTTTGTACTTGATGTTACAAAAAGTATACATATTATGTACGGGTAAAAGTTGGTATGTACACAAAAGAATTGGGTATGTCTGATATGTAATATACATAAAAGAATTATGGGACTTACAGTGAGGCCGTGATCGGTTAAGAAATTAGAGAAAAGCGAATTCGGTTTTATCGTTAAATCGGATCGATCATGGAAAAAAGATGTAAGTTTGATGAAAAGTTTTGAAAAATGGTTTTGAAAGTGTTTTGAAAGATGAAATATACTTGTGAAGTTTGGAAAAGAATCGGGCTTGAAAGTTTGAAAAATCACCTTTAAGTTGTTTTGAAAAGTACTCAATGTATCGTTTTTCGATTCGATAAAAATATAATCGGATAAGTTTTTGAAAATTTTGCACTATCATAAAATAGACATATTAATTGACAAGTGTACAAAAATCCTCAAAATGAGGAGTTTTGATTGGGTTTTGAAAAAGTCCAGTTTGCAAAAATATGAAAAAAATTACAAAGTTTGGTAAAAAATGGTCCCAAGGCTACTCGAACCGGGACCTCAAGGCAAACAAAGTATAAATGACTTAAGGTGAGTGAAACGTGAGGCTGGTATCCGTGTATTGAAGTAAAACCAATAATTATATTTTAAGCAGATATTTGAATTTGAAAAATGCAGCGGATGTTCATCTTCTTCTCAATCTTCAATCAATCCTCAAATCCTTATTTCTTGATGGTGAGCAAGTAAACACATCAAACTTGATCGTTTTAAGCCCGAGAACATGATTATGTTGTTTAATTTCATTTTATTTCAGTTTAACATGATTGAATTTCGTAAGAACATGAAGAACCCTAAAGCGAAAATCTTAATTGAAATCGTATATGGTTGATGAATTTATCAATTGATTGAGGGTTATTGATCGTTGATAGTCTTGACAAAATGTGGCGTTTTGGTGGAATCAAAGAATCATAGAGTTCGAAGTTGAGTTCTTACACCATTCAGTTGAGGATCGAAAGCACTTTAAGTGTTTCCAGTTGTGATTTTATGATTCCTATAGCACCAGCCTTGATCATGTGTGAATGATGCGCACATCACCGAATTTATACGGATTATTCGACCAAGTCAACTGCGGTTTGCTCAAAGTGAAACTTGAATTAGTGGTTAATGGAGTTACTGAGATCAAAGATAATGGTTTGGATCATTCATATGAGTATATTGATGATGTTTGGATGATCAAAACATAACTAGCTCGAGCGAACTATAAGTTTGAAGTTTAAGGCGTAGTTTTGGCAAATTTGGAAATATGAAAAGCAACTTTGAGTTTCAATGATTCTTGTGTTAATTTTAGGTTTCAAACAAGTTACATGTGCTTTAAGACATGTTAGACACCAAATCATTCGTATTTCTGAGTTTTCAAAATGCAAAATTTCTCAATTTGAACTATGTTTCTTGATTTTAAGAACAAGAGAAAGCTTATGTTCTTACATAGCTTTGGTGTGGTTTGAATTGGCCAACATATAACTCTTTATAGGTCACAGTTAGAAAGATAAGGGAAGGAAAATGGCTTTGGTATTTACAAGTTGCCTTAGAGGCGAGAAGTCATTTTGCATTAAATGCAAAGGAAACTTCCTTTTAACCATGGTTAAATTTTCAACTTGATCTTATCCCATCATAATTACTCTCCATCTGATTTTTTATCAGCTCTAACTCTCTTTGCAAGGTGGCATGGCTTCTAGAAGAAGAAACTCAAAAATGACCTATAATCTTGAACTTTGTACTTGAAAATCAAGGTTTTGGAGCTCTATGTTTCAAAATCAAAGAGTATCTAGACTCCATGGTTTTGAGAGTTCTTGGACATTTTGGAAATCTTGTTTCAAGGGCTACAACTTTCATGTTTTGAGTTTTTTCCAATTTAAAGTGGAACTATGTGAGAAAATGCCATGAAGTTTGGAAAAAGTGTGAAATTTTAACACTTGAAAAAATTTCTAAGTGTTGAAAATTTTGACTTTTTGTTGACTTTTCCAAATTTCTTGATTTTTTATGATCATGATGGATCATTTGAAGTATTTTGATGATGGAAAAAGTTTTATCTTGAAAAAGTTGACCAAAAGTCAAAGTTTGACTTTTCAGTGAAGATGAAATTTCATCAGATGTTTCAGAAATTGACTGATGAACTCTGTGGACTTTTTTGATTGGAGATTGATCTTCATATCTTAGATACAACATGTTGACTAATTACGGTTAAAAACATCCGAAGTTCATAGGTTCATCGGTCGGTTTCTAAATCATCGGTGAGTTTCATGCGCGAAAGTCAAACTTTGACGGTCGACTTTCAGACAAAACTTTCCATCATCAAATAGCCAAATGATCCATCATCATAAACTCGAATCGGAGGTCGACAAGATCAAAATTTTCAACGCCCAGAGACCACTTCAAGTGTGAAATTCATGCTCAAACTGGCATACGTTTCCACTGAGCGGAAAAGCTCAAACATGAGGCCAGGTAAGCTTTCAAAATAAGGCTCTTGATCTGGTCTGGCTATGCACGTTTTTGAAACATAGGCTCAAAATCTGATTTTCAGTGCCAACCTCAAGTATGGGTCGTTTTGATTTCTTTAGCAAACCATACTACTGAAGTGAGGCTGATGAAAATCAGATGGAAGTAATATGGGATGGATCGAGTTGAAAAATTAACCGTGGTTAAAGGAAGCTTATTTGCGTTTAATCAAAAATGACTTCGCTTACTTTCAACATTCTAAATCCATTCCTCGCTGCCGTTCGAACTTGTGACCTAAATGAGGAATCGTTGGCCATTCAAACTACGCAAAGCATTCAAAACAAGCTTTCTCACTTTCTTAAAATTCAAGTAGCGTGGTGAGAAATCTTCATTTTGAAAACTTAATGGCTATGAATATTTAGTGTCTAACATGTCATAAACATCACATGTAATTGGTTTGTAACTTAAAATCAACACAAGAAACACTAAAAATAGATTTTGCATTTCATGTTTCAAGCTTGCCCAGCGCCTTAACTGCTCGTTGGATGTTCGGTCGAGCAAAGTGTTTTTCACTTAAACATCATCAATACTTCATATGGATGATGAGATGATTAACTTCCATGCGTAACAGCTCTAACATCAAATTCAAGTTTCATTTTGAACCATATGCGGGTGGACTTGGTCGGGACAATCCAGCAATTTCGGTAAGCGGACCCCTCCGCTGATCCTTGAAGTCCGTTGGTCTTGTAGGGATCATCAATCCTGTTGAAACACTCGCAAGGGTTTTCAGTCTAAACGAACAGTGGGCTGAACTTCAAACTCTATGATTCCTTGATTCCGATCCAAAAGCGCTTGGGTTTGTTTCCTATCACGATCAATAACCCTCGATCAATTGATCGATTCATCAACCATACACGATTTCAATTAAGTTTTCGAGTTTTAGGGTTCTTCGTGTTCTTGAGAAATTTAATCCGTTAAATTGAAAATAAATGAAATTAAACAACATAATCATGTTCGAGCTCCAAAGCGATCAAGTTTGATGTTTACTTCGTTCAATTTCATCGAAAATAAGTTTGAGGATTGATTGAAGATTGGAGGAAGAAGATGAACTATGGCGCGTTTTCAAATTCAAATATCCATTTAAAATATAATTAGTTAGTTTTACTTCAATACGGATGTATTGCCGTGATTGCCCATTCACTCTTAAGTCATTTATACCTTTTGCCTTGAGGTCCGGGTTGAGTAGCCTTGGGACCATTTATTCAAACTTTGTAATTTTTCATATTTTTGCAAACATTGACTTTTCAAAACCAATCAAAACTCCTCATTTGAGGTGATTTTTTTATACTTGTCAATTAATGTACCTATTTCAAGATAGTGTCAAAAATTTGGAAAAACTTTCATCCGATTATGTTTTTATCGAGGCGGCAAAGTACTTTGAGTACTTTCAAAACACCTTTAAAGGTGATTTTTTCAAACTTTCGAGCCGATTCTTTCAAAACTTCTCATAAGTATATTTCACTTTTCAAAACACTTTCAAGAACATTCTTCACTTTTCATCAAAACACATCTTTTCATGATCGATCCGATTTAAGCGGTGTAAGAATTCGTTTCTCTCGAATTTCTTCACCAGATCATGGGACTCCCTTCTGATTATAAGTCCGTAATTCTTTATGTACATACATATTTCTTTGTACATATCGATTCTTTTATGTACACAATGATTTTATCATACGTAATATAGATATCTTTGAAAAACTCAAGAGCAGACAAACTTGATCGTTTGTTTTCGTTCGTTTATATATCTCTTGAATACCATTAATTAAAAGGCATTATTCCGGTGAAACTGCTTTTTAACCAATGGGCCTCCTTCACAGTTTAAGTCTGACCCTCATGTACATCCCATCCTCTGTACATAAATACTCATTCGTATGCATATTTACTTCCTTGTACACATTCAAACTTGTAAATAATCAAGTTACGCTCGTTTTCAACGTTCATTTACACACTTGTTTATATTTCCTTCATAAACTCTTGTAAATAAACATTACATGCATTGTTTATGTTCCTTCATAAACTTCACGTGAATAAATTTAGTACAACTTTATCTGTTGTCTGGTTATAACATAACAATAGTCCTAACGATTAGGTTCCCACGTTATTAGCCTCACTCTTGGGCTTTGTACAAGGTAACTCGATTTCATTTGAGTTTGGCCTCCTCTTGGTCTTGTATAAACTCATTCAATAGGGTTTAGCCTCCGCTTAGGCTTAAGTATAAGACAACAACTCCTGTTGAGTCAACCTCCTCTTGGGCTTGTTCAAAAGAACTCCTCATTGGAGTTTAGCCTTCTCTTGGGCATCTACAAAGAAAGGACCGGAAATCTCTTAACGACCTCATTGGGCTTCATACAAAGAATCACCAGCAAGATAGAACCACGAGTATAATTTCCGGTGAATGCTCTTAATTCAAGGATGGTTTCCGGTGAAATCCTTTTAAAGCTAAAGCCATCCATACCTATAACTTCCTCTTGAGCTTCGTACAGGACCCTCGATGACCCTGGATGCCTCCTCTTGGGCTTCACAATACTGAGGACCCGTAGAGCTGTAAGCGTACCTAATCTAATTAATTTCTCCTTGAGATTTAGGCGTTTATCATCTCTATGGAAGAAGTATCTCATCATCACATCACAATCAAAACTTTCAAACTCTTTCAAACAAAAACATCTCTTAATCGTGAAGTGGTAGCGTTTGTACATTCAAGCAAACGCAATGCTTACAGTTAAAGATTCAATCATCTTTTCGACATCTTTCTTAAACATGTAAGTAGTAGCGGCTTGTACCTCGAGCAAAACACCTATAACTTACGATGAAGATTCAATCTATCAAACTTTTCAAAAATGTATGTGATGAAATGATTAGATACATTTTCATTAAGATGACATTTATCTGTGTCTCTTAATAACATCCGTTGCTTCCACTAGCATAAGTGGGAACTACTCGACTTTCTCAACATCCTTTTGAGAATCACGTGAACTGGTCTCATCTTTTGAGCAAATTTCTTTCTCTCGGACCAACAAACCATAGATCCTTAGATCCGAGTACAGATGCTCTGATTCCATTAAGGGATATGGAAGATCCCATAGATCTTTGCGAGCACAATAATATGAACACTAGGATCCCACATAACCTATCTTCTTAAAATCCCGAAGGAGAAACTTTCCCAATCATAGAAATAGAAATTAAAACACACAAACATATCAAGCGTATTCATATATAAAGCTATAGATAACTATATATATTTAAGGTGCTCATCTATTCCCTTTATATACAAAGACTACAGGAATCTCCCCGATGCGTTGCGTCTGGTTTCGCTGATGTAATGTATCTTATCAATTGAGGTGATAACACTTTCCTTTTTATAATCATAATTTCTTGTGTTGAAAATAATAAAGCGATGCTTTCGGCATCTTTATAAACAAATCAAAAGAGTAAATCGTTTGAGCGGAGAATCCGATTGATTCGATTCCTAATCGTCACTTTTAGCGAACAGCTTCCTCATTACACACACACACACTTCTTAGCCACGTCCTGACTCAACCTAAAAACATAAGCCGTCCCCACATAATACTTAGAATCGGCCAAAATTTTTGTTTTCATTCCATGTTAAATCCTCCGACATTAATCCATTGCTTTGTATACGCCATGTCGACAAACCACGCGCTCTGGATTGCAAACAACTTCTCATCCGGAAACTCTTCCCACCTCCTTTTCTTTATGCGTAATTTTCCGTTCACTAAGCGAGATAAATGATCGCTACAAATTCTCGAACCCTTTTTATCTAGTACTTTAAGTCAATTCTTGTAAAGAAGAATCCATCGGATTAACCTTTGTTTGGAGTCCGGTTTGGTAAGCAAATATTTAATCGTGGAATGATCGTGAAAGCGACTACTTTTGAACCATAAGATAAGGACGAAGAAACTTTTCGATGCATATACTGATTGCGACAACTCTTTTTCGGTTGTTGCGTAATTAATTTGAGCATCATTCAAAACTTTGCTCGCATAATGAATAGCATGGAAAATTTTGTTCTTCCTTTGGCCAAACGCGGCTCCCACCGCATAATCACGTAAATCACACATCAATTCGAAATCAGTTTCCATTAAGCGCGGTGATTATGGGTGCATTATCAAATTCTCTTTCAATTTTTCAAAGCCATTTAAACAATCTCTATCAAATAAGAAGGACTTATCTTTGTTGAGCAAGTTGCTCAAAGGCTTGGCTATCTTTGATAAGTCTTTGATGAATCTTCGATAGAATCCGCATGTCCTGAAAGCTACGAATTCCTTTGACATTGGTAGGTGGAAGCGTCTCGATCACATCAATCTTTGCTTTATCAACCTCGATTCCTCTTGAAGATATTTTGTGGACAAGGACAATTCCGTCGGTCCTTGTAATTACATTTTTCCCAATTCAAAACCAAATTGGTATCCACCACTCTTCAAGGCGGTGTTCAAATTCTCAAGCACAAATCAAATGGCGCTCCAAAGGCGGAAAAGTCATCCATAAAACTTCAATTGTTTTCTCAATCAAATCGGCAAATATGGCTTGCATGCATCTTTGAAATGTTGCGGCGCATTGCATAAGCCAAGAAAAGCATCGCCTATCTTGCGAATATTCAAAGGACATGTGAAAGTCGTCTTCCGTGATCTTCGAGATTCACGATATTTGATTGTGCCGAAATAGCCATCCAAGCAATAATATTGTTGACCCGAGCCTTTCCAACATTTGGTCCATGAGCGGAAGAGAAAGTGATCCTTCCTTGTTGCTTTGTTAAGCCTTGGTGAGTCGATCACATTCTCATCCCGTTACTTTTCTTGTTGGCACTAATTCATCCTTGTCATTCGACCTGACCGTCAAACCTCCTTTTCGGAACCACATGCGGGCTCACCCAGTACTATCCGAAATCGGATAAATCATTCCACTTCTAACATCTTCACCGCTTCTTTTCAACTACTTCCATCATGGATTGGCCTCACGAGGGTTGGGCTACGGTTTGTACTCTTCCTCCATCATGATCTTATGCATACAATAGGTCGGGGCTTATGCCTTTCAAATCGGCTAAACAACCAATTGCATTTTATTAGATTTCAAAACTTGAATTAAGCTTCCTCCTCCTTCTCCGACAATGTATTACTAATGATTACGGGTTTCTTACCTCCCTCCTCTAGAAACACATAATTCAAGTGAGGCGGTAGTGCTTTCAACTCAAGCTTTGGCTCTTCATCTTTAGGGTCATTTTCAAAATTTCCTACTTCCTCCCATGGGTGCATTTCCTGGAAATCTACATTCCTTCAAACCTCCTCAAGATCTCGACTATCATCATCGTCATCATTCACTTCTTGGGTTTGCTTCCTCGATAACATTAAATTTGAAGCAATCTTTCTTATCAATTGGATGCTTTTGCTTGAAACAGTTAAAAGCAGTTTCTTCATCTTGAACCTACGCACCTTCAAGCCATCATCAATGTGTTCACGATTTACGGTGAAACAACCGCTAGTCCTCAAAACTATCAAACAAGCGTTATGATTGTTGTTTAATCCCTTTGGTAACTTGCGGGATCGACTAGATTGATCCTATGGGGTATTAACACGTTTGCATAAACTTAAAATGATGGTTAACGTTCAAGACTTAATTTAGATGTTTTATATATGTTTTGGTGTATTTCGATTATGATGTTCAAGAAACTAATAAGTAATCAAGTAAAGCGATATAAAACTAATTTGAACAAGTAAGCGTAAAGACTTGAATTAGAGAAAATGCATAAATGCGAGGGTGTAAATGACTTTCAAATGTAAACTTTCAAAGTAAAAGCACGAAAGGTAAAGACAGAGATGTAAAAACAAATATGTAAAAGCTTTACGGAAAGTAAGAACATGAATGTAAAAGTTTCGAGAAAAGTAAAGGTTGAAATGAAAGAGGTTTAAATGCATGGAAAAGTTAAGACTTTGAATATAAAGAATTTAAAGACATTGATACGGGATAAAGATAAAGCTGGAAAGATAAAGATGCATTATTGAATGATAAAAGTGGTGCAATCATAAATACATCATTAGGCATTCGTTTCCCAAGCGTGTGGTATTTTGAATGTTTATTGAATTTAGTACAATAGATATGACACGAAATCTAACACTAAAACTCCTGTTTATACTATTTGACCATAACAGTCTGAGTTATGAGATCTTGCCACATTTCGGACATGCGAATACTATGCTTCTCTAGCTTCCGTCTTGAACCGTTTCCGGTAGCGTGTTAGAACTTCCTTTTATCCGCTCACGTTTGAATTTCAAATAGCGCCTTCCGATTCGAACTCGCTCCTCAAACACCGCGCTACTATCACTTGAAGCTCATTCTACATGTATCATCATAATTTCTACTCAAGCTCAAGTTTCATATATTTATTAGAAGAGCCAATTCCTTCATTCAAATTATAACATTCCTTGTTCCAATGAATCTGCGATATTGTTTTATTTGATCTTAATGATTCCTTTTGAATCACAAATATCAAAATCTTCAATAACAAAATGCCCCTAAAGTATGTAAGACCTTCTCAGAAATACTTATTTAAATATATCCACAAATTTTGATGTGACTTTGAGCAATCATGACGCATGTATAATCTACATTCGTCAATCACGGCGGCTCTTGGGTTTCGAACCGCAAAAGCGATTGCGCCGCGGTATGGTGCGGTTATTAAAAGCAATGATTATCTTTAATCATGCTTATTTCCAATCTTTACCTTCCTACCTCACTCCGTATCCAACCGCGTTCTCCGCATATCTTGGCCTCGATTGATGAGTGCTTCTTCCTCACTATAAAACCAAATAGACTTGGTCTTTTCTCTTTTACATTCTGAAATCCTTTCTTCTTCTCCTCTCGTCAAAAACCTAAGCTATCAACAACTTCCAACAATGTCTTCAACAACATCTCGGGAAAAGATTTCCAAGAAGAAGAACAAGAATGGGCGATCACCGAAGCAAAGTTGGTATTCACCAAGGCCAATCCGTGCTTATACCTCAGGCGTCTCCAAAGAACATGAACTCCTGTATGCCTCCCAGTATTAATCCACCAACGCCTCTGGAAAGAGGTTTGCCCTAATAGGCCTCTCACGATTTTGAGATTACGAAGGATACTAGGACCAATATTCTGTTTGTTATGATTTCAAACCTCTGTTCAACAAAATGGAACCCTCTAGGTTAGAAGCGATAATGTGAATGAACCTCTATTTGAACAACATGAAACCCTGTGGTTCCCCAAGGACCCTTTTATTTTTGGACTATGTTAAAAGTAATTTTAAGCCATTTCGATCCTGCCCCACGGCGTGGCGTACCAGCGGTTTACTAAAGTAGAGGCTAAGAAATCCCTCGATTGGGAGGAACTAGGTATTTACAATCTCCTTATATCGAAACTGAAGCCACTCTCGATCACCCTCTTCTATTTGCATCTGTACTTTTGGGATAGTGCATAATACCTTTCACCTTCACGGAGGGATGGTGCACCTCGTTTTGATATAGGCTTTATCAACGGCCTGCACACATGGAAAACATATCCGATTACGAGAACATTCCGGCATAATTGACTTGATATCAAGTTGGCTAACTTCTCCAAGTTCATCGGTCATTATCACCTTTGAAGGTGATAGTGTTTACGATGTCGAACATATTGCCTTTCTTACCCTCGGTTATCAGATATGTTTTTTTGCGGTGAGTCATTCGGGTAGCCAGCGGGTTTATCCCTCTAGCAAAGGTTTACATGAAAATAGGAGGATTAATTTAAGTGAGCTCTTATTAGTTGACCTCCATGAAAGTTTGAGGTTAGCCATTTCGAGCCTAAAGTCTCGCCTCCTAAGAATATCTTGCTAGCTGGTCCTTTTGGTTGCTTCAGTTGTGGCTTAATGCCGTGTTCGAATCTTCACTTTCTCTGCGGATACTATTGTTGAGCAAGATCCGAAAATAGCGGATCGAAATATTGAAAAGCCTGAGGTTAAGAAGGACTCCGTGATGACAAGGTGGTTTCGATTCTGTTCTCCAATACATCATACTCTTTTCAAGAAGCATAAGTTCGAAAAGACTATATAGCCAACCCAGGACTCATGGACCATCATGGTTCCTATGTCCCTTCGGGAGCTTGCAAGACTAAAAATTCAAGATATGAAGCCTGCTCCCAGACTAATTTCTTCGAGGATCCTCCCACCAAGAAATCAGTTCTTCTTTTGCCTATCAACCCAACCGTTTCAAAGGCAATTTGGTTTATGTCAACTAATTCACGAACCACTTATTTGGACTCGAACTCTATACCTCGGTTGAACCTTCAAGGCTAGAAGCCAAATTACAACAGAGGACAATATCAAGATTTTGCTCAATTTGAACTAATTTCTTTTGAACCATCTTATTTTCATCCAAGGTTTTGGATTGGTGGACTAAATTCTACCAATCTTGTATGTTTGACACTCGACCATCAGCGAAACTAAGCTGCTTTGCATTCAATGTGCGGTACGCAAAAAAAAAAGAATATCTTACTCATGCTCAAAAAAAGCTTTTCGGACTTACTTGAAACAACTTATGATCCCAGCTTGGAGTCCACGATTATATCGGTCCCAAACCTTGAAGGAAAAATTTAAAGAAAAAGTTTCTAAGTTGAACTTCCTTCGGAGGTTGTCACTGAGGATAGGTATAGGTTGGCTCGAAATGCATCCACCTAAGTTCCCAAACTACCTACCTCAGGCGGCTCTGGCTTGGTTTCCCCATACCCTGGTGGTTTACTTGCAAAGAGATGTTCAAGTACAAATCTCAAAGGAAACTAAAGCCATTTGAGGCATGACATGGGCTCGACATTGGCTTCATAATTTCGGGGCATCTTCGCTATATTTACGCCATGTCGATTCTTTCGAATGAAAGCGGCGGTCGCGAATGTGGGAAATCCCAAATAAGTCTTACTTTCTTTATTTTAACATTTGTCTTATGTGTTTCATTTTTCAGCCATCGAATAAAGATTGTTGCATCGAAGACCAAGGAAGGAAGTAGTTCCCAAACAACTATGGGCGATGACAATGTGCCCAACGACTCCAACAATTACTCCTACAACAACAACAACAACAAACACCATTGCTCCGACTCCAACAACTACTCGACTCCTCAAAAAAGCCATTTCGACCCCAAAGGTAGCAGTTTATACGGTATTTTGAAATAGGCTTAAGTTTATGATTGAAGTCTAACTTATGTTTGTACTTATTTCGGACTAGTAAACTCCACCAACCACTCGAAGAAGAAAACCTAGTACCGGTGGGAAGACTCGAGGAAGAGGAAAGTTCTGCGGCTTTGAAAAACAAAGAAAGACATTCCAAAAGACATCAGCGTCTACGGACCCGATTCGGGGATGTCGCTCCCTCACAAAAATCCAAAAATCCACCTCCGACCTCAGTAATGTTGGAGCACATAAACGACAATATTTCCTCGAGATAATCCAAGGTGAATTGAATTGATTTTTAACAAAAGATAACTATTAGTACCTTAGTTGTTAGTTTCTAATCTTTCTCTATTGTGTAGGATGATTCAACTCGGTTCCACAACCCATTCTCCCCAGCAATTTGTTCAGATCCATTCTTCTCCCATGGAATTCTAGTGTCAGTGCGAATAAAGGCTCCTCGAATATGGCGGTTCCAAGCGGGGTTCTGACGACATGAGATGACCAAGGCTGCCTCCCCAGGAAATGGCAGACCCACACACAGGGTGCGAGGAGGTGCCTCCAGAAGCGTCTCAACAAAAGTCCCTCTCGAAACCCTCGAAGAGTGAAAAGGTACCTGTTGAAGAGGAAAAAGCCAATGCTTCTCGAGGCGAAGATTCAGTGTGAAGGATCCGAGGGCGAAGGAGGAAGAAGCTCAAGATGGTTCGGTGAAGGAGCAGTCGATGCTCTAACAATGAGGATGAGGACATTGAAATAGTGGATCTTGTTGGTGATGATGAAGATGATGGTGAGGAACAATGAAGGTGATGGTGTCACTGTAATGAACCAATGGAGATCGAAATGGATGTTACTCCATTGCGCATGGAACTACTGGGTCTTCAAAGGTCGAGACAGTAGAGGTTAGCCCTCTTGAAGCAAGCGACCACTATTGGGTACATGAAGGCTAAAAGGTGGCTCAAGGGACACCCCTTCCTAAAGTGGTGTTAGGCCTTGATTCGATGCCTTCGATGATAGGGTTGTACTCCTTCATAAGATTAGGAAGATAATCCTTGGCGTGGATCTCTTGAGTATTAAGAAAGGCGATCTGACACCTTTATTATGAAGGACTTGAATCAAGTTGACCTCACCACTGTTCCTAAGAGTTAGTACCATCCTGTTCGAACTCAATCTTTGATGATAATGGCGTAGCGGATGCCTCCTCAACAGCTGCTGCCAATAAAGTCCAGAGAAAAGCAATACGCAATGGAATGCTCCTATGAACATAAAGCTTACTAAAGAAGTTGAAGAGCATGCCATGCATAATGAAGCTAAAGTTGATTATGATCTTGAGCTCGATCCATTCTTCTGGGAGAAGCAGTTAGAACTTGACATAAAATTAAGGAGGCCAGCTGACAACAAATTGCATATGAGTCAATACTTTGGTAATCGATTGACTCTGAATAAAGGGCTTGCGGAGGCAGGCGGTAGGCGGTAAAGGCGAGTTGCTATCACTGGAAGAATACAGCGTTCTACTCGGCCTGGCTTGAGTCTTTTAGGAATATCTTGATCGATTAAAGAACAATACCCACTTAAAACTTGTTTATTTAATAAATCTTGTATTTCAATTGAATGTTTGTTTGTAACACTTGAACAATGCCATTTGGAAATTAATTTCACCATTTGGCATCTAGTTATATGTTTATGATTATGTTGCTATTATTGAATCTCTGCGGGGCGTGGTTTATATTTCTTTAAATACTTCCATTAACCTTTAGGATTCGTTTGTCATCACCAACTCTTGATTTCATATGCATTGTTTAAAATGTCTTTACTATTCGAAAGGTCCTTCCCATAGGGTGACCATTTACCTAATGTTTTATTTTTCTTGTCCATGACAATATAACTTTCCACACTAAGTCATTAGCACTAAATGTTTACCTTTCACCCTTTTTGTTATATATACAGCCCAGCTCTCCTTTTTGCTATCAGGAGTTTCTAATGCATGCCTAACCCGTCTGACTCGGCTAACTCACTCATCATCATTTCCAAATATAATGAAGATGGGATTTCATTTCTTTGAATTCGAAGAGCGTAGATAAACTTCCACTGGTAAAGGCTGCATCATGACCAAATGTTAGTTGGAAAGGTGTGGTATTAGTAGCTTCTTTGGGGATGTTCTACTGAGGCCCATAATATTTGATCTAAGTCTTACCAATTTCTTGGTTTTTACCAACATGTTTTTAATCAAACCTATTATTACTTTGTTGGCTGCTTGACGACCATTTGCTAGAGCATAATATGGTGTTGATGTTGACAACTTAATTTCTTGGGCAAATGCTTGCATCTTTTACCCATTAAACCACGGATCCTTGTGCTGTGGTTATGCTCTCTGCAATCGAACCTATAGATAATTTGTTTACGTATGAATTCGATGATAGCCTCTTGATCTACAGCTACTAATGGTATTGCTTGATCCATTTGGTGAAATAGTCTATTCTGCGGGATATATTTCGACCTTTAGATGAAGCGAGGATTGATTTCTCTATAAATCTAATGCCATCCTCTAAAGGGCCATGGTTTAATGATCGAATGCAACTCACTTGCGGAGCATATTGAATCTGCATGTTTACGGCATTCTTCATCCTTTGGAAAAATCTACAATCTTTGAGCATCTGGGCGTTCATACCATACTCGGAAATAATGACCACTTCATTTTATGGCTGCTTGATGTACCCATGCCCCATGTGAACTTGATAATGCTAGATATGCCTCACTTTCTCCTAAACACTTGAGTAGTCGCCTCTGGGTCTTCTTGAACAGTTCATTCCCAGCAGGACATATGATAATGCTTTCTATATTTTATTTTTTACGTCACGTTTAATGTTGGATTTTTAAATACCTTTTAATGGATTTAGCGATGTAATACGCTAAAGTGTTTATGGCTAATGCTTGAACCTATCTTTATCACCATAACAATTTAATATACTCTAGATCTAATGGTGTAAGTCAATGGCATGACTCTTCCTCTTATTTGATCAAATCTTCAAGTTTTTAGCGAAACTTTATAACACAAAACCAATTGTGCTAGGTCATTTGCCTCTTGATTTTCTATTCTCGGTATGTGCTGAATATCTATGTACTCGAATGTTTGAGTAACACCATTAACTATGACAAAGTAAGTCATTAGATTTTCCTTTATGCATTTATATTCCTTTGTTATCACCTTGACCCTAACTAACTGAATCACCTTTGATTTCGACTCTAGTTTCCCCAGTTCAACAAGCGAGTCCAACAATGGTAGCCGTATTCAACCGTTGTTGAGCAACGAGGACCATCTAACTTATACTTGAATTTTGTTGGAATTCCTTCAGGAGAAATGGAAACTCACATACTGCCTACTCATGGGTGGAACCATCAGTATAGCTTCAAGGTTGCATTTCGATATAACCCGTGATTGTTCGACCAATGAATGGTCCAATGAAATCGAAATTACTTGGCCTTTCACTTGCTCTTAAAGGCATGAAAGTCAAAGCATATTCCATCGGATAAGCCCATTTACCAATTAATGCATTATTGGTTTTGAGAGCATGTGTTTGATAACATCGAAATGAGATGAAACATACCGTCAACGAGGTTTTATATAATACTTGAGTTTCATACAAGAAAAGTATAAACAAAGACACAACTTTTCTATATTACTATATCTAGTTTACGCATCATTCAACACACTTAAATAATATGGCTCTTTCGATTCCATTACTATCTTCTTGTACTAACATCTACCTATAGTAAGTTCAAGCGAGATATGTACAATCTCATAGGGTTTTCCCCATGAAGGTGGAACAAGATAGGAGAGATATCTTTTAATCACAGCCGAAGGCCTCGATGTGCTTCGCTCATGAAGCCTTGTTTTAAGCAATAGAGGAAAGCTTGTGTTCCCTTAGATTGAAATGAATCTTGAAAATTAATCTTCCCGGCTAAACTCCTTTTTCGATGTGGGGCTTTGGTCTCCATGATGGCTTTAGTCTTATTACAGTTGATTCGATTCCTTTTTATGAACCACAAAGCCGGAAATCTCACTGCTTTGCAAAAAATGCACATTTAAGGGATTCATTTTAAGCCATATTTTCTCATTCTGAATGATTTAACTCAAATGATCGGATGAGTTTACGTAGATATAGATTTGATAACTATATCATCAATA
>CM038793.1:201719121-201830296 GCA_021764765.1 Vicia sativa | reverse complement strand
AAAATAAGTATTTCTCGGATAAAGGTTAGATACATACTTTAAAGGGGCATTTGTTGGGTGAAGATTTGATATTTGTGATTAGAAAAGATCATTAAGATCGAAATAAAACAATATCGATTATTCATTGGAACAAGGGAATGTTATAATTTGGAATGAAGGAATTGGCTCTTAGAATAAATATGTTGAAACTTGGAGCTTGAGTAGAAATTATGATGATACATATAGAATAGAGCTTGAAGTGATAGTAGCGTGGTGTTTGAGGCGAGTTGAGATCGAAAAGCGATTATTTGAAATTCAAGCGTGGCGGGATAAAGGAAGTTCGAATCTGTGCTGGAAAGCAGTTCGAAGGCGTGGAAGCTAGAGAAGCATAGTGATACGTATAGAAAGCGTGGCAAGATCTCATAACTTTCGAGACCGTTATGGTGAAATAGTATAAATAGGAGTTTTAGTGTTAGGATTTACGTGTGTCATATCTATTGTACTAAATTCAATAAACATTCAAAATACCACGGCTAGGAAGCGAATGCTCGAATGATATCGTATGATTGCACCACTTTTATCATTCAATAATGCATCTTTATCTTTCGGTTATCTTTATCACATATCAATGTCTTTTAAATTCTTTATATTCAAAGTCATTTAACTTTCCATGCATTTAAACGCTTCCTTTTCATTTGAAATCCTTTACTTTTAAAACTTTTACATTATTGTTCTTACTTTCCAGCTTTTACATATTGTTTTACATTCTTGTCTTTTACCTTTACGTGCTTTTACTTTGAAAGTCTTTTACATTTTGAAAGTCATTTAAGCATTCACGCATTTATGCATTTTACGAATTAAGTCTTTCGCTTTTACTTGTTCAAATTAGTTTTATATTTAGCTTTACTTGATTCGTTATTAGTTTCTTGAACATCATAATCGAAATACACCTAAAACATATATAAAACATTCAAATTAAGTCTTGGTCCATCATTTTAAGTTTATGCAAGCGGCCAATACCCCGGATCGATCTAGTGATCCTGCGAGTTACCAAAGGGATTAAACAACAATCATAGCGCTTGTTTGATAGTTTTGAGGACTAGCGGTTGTTTCACGAAATCACTGTGAACACATTGATGATGGCTTAATGAAGGTGAGGTTCAAGATGAAATCATTTTCTATTTGAAAATGAAGCATCAATTGATGAAAGATTGCTTGAATTTAATATTGATAAGGAAACAACAGTGAATGATGATGATGATGTGATAGAGGAGATCTTGAGGGTGTTTGGAAGATAGATTTCCAAGAAATGCACCCATGGGAGGAAGCGGTGGAAATTTTTGAAAAATGACCCTAAAGATGAAGGCAAGCTTGAGTTGAAAGCCTACGTCTCACTTGAATTATGTGTTTCTAGAGGAGGGAGGTAGAAACCCGTAATCATTAGTAATACATTGTCGGAGAAGGAGGAGGAAGCTTAATTCAAGTTTTGAAATCTAACAAAATGCAATTGGTTGGGTTTAGCCGATTTGAAAGGCATAAGCGACCTATTGTATGCATAAGATCATGATGGAGGAAGAGTACAAAGCAGTGTAGCCCAACCTCGGGAGGCGTTTGAATCCGGTGATGAAGGAGTAGTTCGAGAAAGAAGCGGTGAAGATGTTAGAAGCGAGAATGATTTATCCGATTTGGATAGTACTTGGTGAGCGGTCGTATGTTCCCGAAAAAGTTTGTGGTTGTGTCGAATGACAAGGATGAATTAGTGCCAACAAGAAAATGTAGGATGGAGTGTGCATCGACTACCAAGAGGCTTAACAAAGCAACAAGGAAGGATCACTTTCCTCTTAGTTCATGGACAAATGTTGGAAGGGGCTCGCGGGTCAACAATATTATTGCTTCTTGGATGGGCTACTCGGGGTACAATCAAATATCGGTGAATACGGAAGATCGAGAAGGCGACTTTCACATGTCCTTTTGGAATATGAGGATAGCAGATTAGTGCAGTTGAGAAACAGTGAAGTTTTGACATGTTTGAACTTAAAATCATCTTGAAGAGGTGTATGGATACCGGTGGTTTGAATTGGGAAAATGCAATTTCGGTGACCCAGATTGTCCTTGTCCACAAATATCTTCAAGAGGAATCGAGGTTGATAAAGCAAAGATTGTGATCGAGGCCTTCCTTCCTGATGTCAAGGAATTCGAGCTTTCTAGGACATCACGGGATTCTGTCGAATTCATCAGACTTATCAAAGATAGCCAAGCCTTTGAGCAACTTGCTCAACAAAGATAAGATCCTTCTTATTTGATAAGATTGTTTAATGGCTTTTGAAAAATTGAAAGAGAATTTGATAAATGCACCCATAATCACCGCCCTAATTGGAAACTTGATTTGATTGATGTGTGGCGCGTTATTACGGTGGGAAACGTCTTAGCCAAAGGAAGAACAAAATTTTCCATGCTATTCATTATGCGAGCAAAGTTTTGAATGATGCTCAAATTAATTCATGACAACCGAAAGAGTTGCTATGATTGTATATACATTGGAAAGTTTAGGTCCTTATCTTATTGGTTCAAAGTAGTCGTTTTCCACGATCATTAGCGATTAAATATTTGCTTATAGGCGGACTCCAAACTAAAGGTTAATCGTTCTTCTTTTACAAAATTCGATTTGGAAGTCAAGGATAAAAGGGTTGGAGAATTTGGTAGTAGGATCATTTATCTACGCTTAGTGGCGTGAAATGGACAAAGAAAAGGTGAAGGAAGAGTTTCGGATGAGAAGTTGTTTGCAATCCGGGAGGCGATGGTTTGTCGACATAGTGATTACAAGCGGCGGGATTAATGTCGGAGGATTTAACATGGGATGACGAAAATTCTTGGCGATTCTAAGTATTATGTGTGGGGCCAGCTTATGTTTTAGGTTGAGTAGTGATGGGTTGCTAAGAAGGTGTGTGTGTGTGTGGGAGCTATTTCGCGTTAAAAGTGGCAGCGAGTCGAATACGAATTCGGATTCTACGGCTGAAAACGATTTACTCTTTTGATTTGTTTATAAAGATGCATGACATGAAGCTTTATATTTTCAACACACAGAAATTATGATTGAAAAGGGAAAATGTATTACCCTCAATTGATAAGATGTACATTAGACTAAGCAAACTAGGCATGGCATTGGGAGATTCCGGTGAGGGTTTGTTATATAAAGGGAATAGATGGAGCACCCTAAATATATATAGTTATATAGCTTTATATATGAATCGTTTGATATGTTTTGTGTTTAATTTCTATTTATGATTGGGAAAGTTTCTCCTTTGGGATTTTAAGAAGGATAGGTTATGTGGGATCCTAGTGTTTGTTATTGTGCCAAGATCTATGGGATCTTGCATACATATCCTAATGGGAATCGGAGCATTTAGCTTCGGTCTAAGGGATCTATGGTTTTGTTTAGGTGCGAGAGAAAGAAATTTGCTCGGCAAGGATGAGACCTTGTTCCTACGTATTCTCAAAGGATGTTGAAAGTCGAATCGTAGTTCCCACTTATGCTAGTGGAAGCAACGGGATGTTATTAGAACACGGAAAATGTCATCTTAATGAAAAATGTATCTAATCTATTTCATCACATACATTTTTGAAAGAGTTTGATAGAATTGAATCTTTCATCGTAGAAGTTATAAATGTTTTGCTTGAGTATAAGCAGTTACCACTTACATGTTTAAGAAGATGTTTGAAAAAAGATGATTGATCTTTTAGCGTAGCATTGGGTGTTTTGCTTGAATGTCAAAGCGTTACCACTTACGATTAAGAGATGTTTTGTTTGAAAGAGTTTGAAAAGTTTTGATTGTATGTGATGTGATAGATGAGATACTTTTCCATAGAGATGATAAGCGTCTAAATCTCAGGAGAAATTAATTAGATTGGGTATGCTTTTAAGAAGCCCATGGGTCTTTATGTTGTAAGCCCAGAGGAGGCATTAGAGGTCATCGAGGTCATGTATGAAGCTCAGAGGAAGTTATAGGGTATGGATGGCTTTAGCTTTAAAAGGTTTCACGAAACCATCCTTTTGGAATTAAGAGCAATTCAAAATTATACTCTCGAGTTATCTTAGGCGGGTGATTCTTTGTATTGGAAGCCCATAGGAGGCTGTTAAAGAGATTTCTGTCTCTTTCTTTGTATGATGCGAAGAAACTAAACTCAATGAGGAGTTCTTTTGAGCGAAGCCCAAGAGGAGGATGACTCGGCGAGGTGTTGTCTTATATGAAGCCTAAGCGGAGGCTAAACTCAGATGAATGGTTTTTCTTATATGCAGAAGACTAAGGAGGCTAAACTCAAATGAAATGAGTTACCTTGTACAAAGCCCAAGAGGAGGCTAATACTGTGGGGAACCTACTGGTTAGACTAGTTGTTATGTTATAACTAGACAGTTGTATAAACAAGTGTACGAAATTTATTCACAGAAGTTTATGAAGGAAATATAAACAATGCATGTAATGTTTATTTACAAGAGTTTATGAAGGAAATATAAACAAGTGTGTGTAAAATGAACGTTTAAAACGAGCGTAACTTGATTATTTACAAGTTTGAATGTGTACAAGGAAGTAAATATGTACATGAATGAGTATTTATGTACTAGAGGATGTGGATGTACATAGGAGGGTTGGGACTTAAACCGTAAGGGAGGCCCATTGGTTTAAAAGCAGTTTCACCGGGAATAATGCTCCTTTTAATACCAATGGTGATTCGGTATATACAAGCGAGCGAAAACAAGCGATCGAGAGTTTATGCATTCTTGAGTTTTTCAAAGATATCTATATTATGTACGGATAAAAATTGTTGTGTACATAAAAAGTTGGATATGTACAAAATATGTATGTACATAAAAGGGTGGGACTTACATAAGGAGTCCATGATCAGTGAAGAATTCGAGAGAAGCGAATTGGTTTACGTTTAAATCGGATCGATCATGGAAAAAGATGTAAGTTTGATGAAAAGTTTTGAAGAATGTTCTTGAAAGTGTTTTGAAAGTGAAATATACTTATGAGATTTTGAAAAGAATCGGGCTTGAAAGTTTGAAAAAAAATCACCTTTAAAGGTGTTTTGAAAAGTACTCAAAAGTACCGTTTTCGGCTCGATAAAAATATAATCGGATGAAAGTTTTTCTGAAAATTTTTGACACTATCTTGAAATAGGTACATTAATTGACAAGTGTACAAAAAATCACCTCAAAATGAGGAGTTTTGATTGGGTTTTGAAAAAGTCAATGTTTGCAAAAAATATGAAAAAAAATTACAAAGTTTGGTAATAAAATGGTCCCAGAGCTACTCGAACCGGGACCTCAAGGCAAAACAAGGTATAAATGACTTAAGTGGGCTGGCAACATTTGGGCAACAATACATCGTGTATTAAATAAAACTAACTAATTATATTTTAAAATGGATATTTGAATTTGAAAAGCAGCGCGGTGTTCATGCTTCTCCCTCGATCTTCAATCAATCCTCAAATCCTTATTTCTTGATGAAATTGAGCAAGTAAACATCAAACTTGATCGTTTGAGCTCGGGAACATGATTATGTTGTTTAATTTCATTTATTTTCAATTTAACGTGATTAAATTTCTCAAGAACACGAAGAACCCTAAAACTGAAAATCCTAATTGAAATCGTGTATGGTTGATGAATTGATCAATTGATTGAGGGTTATTGATCGGTGATAGTCTCGAAACAAAGCAATGGCGTTTTTGGACTGGAATCAAGGAATCATAGGAGTTTGAAGTTCGTGTTCTTACAATGAGCTGAGATCAGCGCTTTAGAGTGTTTCGGTTGTGATTTGATGATCCTATAGCATAGCGGACTTCAAGGTTGTGTGAGGAATGCTCATCACGAAATTGCTTGGATTGTCTGACCAAGTCCACCTGCATATGGTTCAAAATAAACTTGAATTTGATGTTAGAGCTATTACGGATGAAGTTAATCATCACATCATCCATATGAGTATGTTGATGATGTTTAAGTGAAAAAACACTTTGCTAAAGAACATCAATTCGATAGTTAAAGGTTTGGGCAAGCTTGAAACATGAAATGCAAAATCTATTTTTTAGTGTTTCTTGTGTTGATTTTAAGTTACAAACCAATTACATGTGATGTTTATGACATGTTAGACACCAAATATCTCATGTTTCTTCAGTTTTCAAAATGCAGATTTCTCAATTTTCACTATGTTACTTGAATTTTAAGAAAGAGTGAGAAAGCTTGTTTGGAATAGCTTTGGTGTAGTTTGAATTGTAACATGACCTCTATTTATAGGTCACAAGTTCTGAATGGCAAAGGAAGGAAATGGCTTTGGTATTTACAAGTTGCCTTAGAGAGCGAGAAGTCATTTTGCATTAAATGCAAAGGAAGCTTCTTTTAACCATGGTTATTTTCAACTTGATCTTATCCCATAATAATTACTCTCCATCTGATTTTTTATCAGCCTATCCCTCTTTGCAAGGTGGCATGGCTTCTAGAAGAAGAAACTCAAAATGACCTATAATTTTGAAGTTTGTACTTGAAAATCAAGGATTTTGGAGCTCTATGTTTCAAAATCAAAGTAGCTAGACTCCATGGTTTGAGGTTCTTGGACATTTGGAAAGCTTGTTTCAAGGGCTACAACTTTCATTTGAGTTTTTCAATTCAAAGTGGAACTATATGAAAAAATGCCATGAAGTTTGGAAAAAGTATGAAATTTTAACACTTGAAAAAATTTCTAAGTGTTGAAAATTTTGACTTTTGTTGACTTTTCAAATTTCTTGATTTTTATGATCATGATGGATCATTTGAAGTATTTTGATGATGGAAAAAGTTTTGTCTTGAAAAGTTGACCAAAAGTCAAAGTTTGACTTTAGTCTGAGGATGAAATTTCATCGGATGATTTAGAAATTGGTGATGAACTCTATGAACTTACATGATGTTTGAATCCGAGTGGAATCAACATGTTGTATCTAAGATATGAAGATCAATCTCCATCAAAAGGTCCACAGAGTTCGTCGGTCAGTTTAAGACATCGATGAAATTTCATCTTCAGCGAAGAGTCAGGCTTTGACAGTCGACTTTCAAGATAAAACACCGTCGTCAAACTCAAATGATCCGTCATGGTGAGGTTGGAGGAATCGACAAGGTCAAGGTTTTTCAACGCCAAGACTTTTCAGTGGGTTAACTTCCAGGAGCTTGGGCGTTGCATGGTTCACTCCAGGTGGAAGGGCTCAAGGCATGGAGGATGTGTGCCTGGTTTCAGGTGTCGAGAACTCGGTATCCATCAGTCTGGATGTGCAGGTTTTGAACATAAACTCAAATCACTGATTTTCGAGGCCAGGATCAGATATGGGTCATTTGGATTAACTGACCATCTGCAAGAGGATGGGCTGATAAAATCAGATGGAAATGCTGATGGGATAGATCAAGTTGAAATTAACCATGGTTAAAGGAGTTTCCTTGCATTTAATCAAAATGACTTCCCTCTGGGCAACTTCTAAATATGACCATCTTCAGGAATGACCTGTGCAAATAGAGGTTATGTTGACCAGTCAACACCGCAACTGTCTGAAACTGTGCTTTCTCTCTTGTTTCTTAAAATCCAGAAACATAGTTCAAATTGAAATTTTCAAAAACTTTTAACATGGATGATTTGGGGTCTCACCAACATGTCAAAAGCAATAATATGACTTGTTTGAAACCTAAAATTAACACAAGAATCGATTGAAACTCAAAGTTGCTTTTCATATTTCCAAATTTGCCAAAACTACCTTAAACTTCAAACTTATAGTTTGGCTCGAGCTAGTTATGTTTTGATCATCAAACATCATCAATATACTTCATATGAATGATCGAACCATTATCTTTGATCGTAACTCCATTAACCACATTCAAGTTTCACTTTGAGCAAGCTGCAGTTGACTTGGTCAGAATAATCGATTAAATTCGTGATGTGCGGACCATTCACGCTGATCCTTGAAGGCGTTGGTGCTATAGAATCATAAAATCACGGTGAAACACTCGCGGTTTTCGATCGGCGAGCAGTGAAACTCAACTTGAACTCTATGATTCTTTGATTCAGGTCAAAAGCAGCTTGGCCATTTGTTTACGCATATCGCGATCAATAACCTCGATCAATTGATAAATTCATCAACCATACGATTTCAATTAAGATTTTTCGGTTTTAGGGTTCTTCATGTTCTTCACGAAATTCAATCATGTTAAGCGAAAATAAATGAAATTAAACAACATAATCATGTTCACGGGCTTAAAGCGATCAAGTTTGATGTTTACTTCGTTCAATTTCATCAAGAAATAGGTTTGATTGATTGATTGGAGGAAGAAGATGAACAACGCGTTTTTCAAATTCAAATATCTGTTTTAAATATAATTAGTTGGTTTTACTTCAATACACAGTTGTATTATGGCCTGATTTCAGCTCACTCTTAAGTCATTTATACCTTGCCTTGCCTTGAGGTCCGGGTTGAGTAGCCTTGGGACCATTTTTCTGAAACTTTGTAATTATTTTTCATATTTTTGCAAACTTTGCTTTCAAAACCAATCAAAACTCCTCATTTGAGGTGATTTTACACTTGTCGATTAATATGTCTATTTTATGATAGTGCAAAAATTTTGGGAAAAACTTTCATCCGATTATATTTTGTCGAACCGGCGATACATTTGAATACTTTCCAAAACAACTTTAAGCGTGATTTTCAAACTTTCGAGCCGATTCTTTTCAAACTTCTCACAAGTATATTTCATCTTTCAAAGACACTTTCAAAACCATTTTCAAAACTTTTCATCAAACTTACATCTTTTTCCATGATCGATCCGATTTAAGCGGTGGCGAATTCGTTTCTCTCGAATTTCTTAACCAGATCATGGGCCTCCCCTCGCGAGTGTAAGTCCCATAATTCTTTTGTATACATGTATTTCCTTGTACATACCCAGTTCTTTTGTGTACATACCAACTTTTACCTGTACATAATCAGATACTTTATATAAATACTGGTACAGAACAAAACTTGATCGTTTGTTTTCGTTTTGTATATATACACTAAATACCATTGGTATTAAAGGGTATTCAGTAAAGCTGCTTTTAAACCATGGGCCTCCACTACGATGTAAGTCCCACCCACTATGTACATCCACATCCTCGTACATAAATACTGGTTCGTGTACATATTCATTAGTTTTAAGCGTTAGTTTTACACAGCTTGTTTATATTTCCTTCATAAACTCTTGTAAATAAACATTACATGCATTGTTTATTTTCCTTCATAAACTCTGTGAATAAATTTCATACACTTGTTTATACAATTGTCTAGTTATAACATAACAACTAGTCTAACGATGGGTTCCCCATTATTAGCCTCCTCTTGGGCTTTGTCACAGGCAACTCATTTCATCGGGTTTAGCCTCCTCGCATTTCATTATGAAAACTCATTCATCGAGTTTAGCCTCGCTTAGGCTTCATATAAGACAACACTCACTGTTGAGTCGACTCCTTTTGGCTTCGTTCAAAGAACTCCTCATTGAGTTTAGCCTTCTCTTGGGCATCATACAAAGAAAGAGACCGGAAATCTCTTAACAACCTCTATTGGGCCCATACAAAGCATCACCAGCTAAAGATAGAACCACAGTATAATTTCCGGTGAAATGCTCTTAATTCTAAAGGATGGTTTCCGGTGAAATCCTTTTAAAGCTAAAGCCAGCCATACCACATAGCTTCCTCTTGAGGCTTAATACTGAGGACTCGATGACCCTCGAATGCCTCACTCTTGAGAACACCACAAGGACCCATGGGCTTCTTAAGCATCCTTTAATCAATCAATTTCTCCTCGAGTTTAGACATCTATCATCTCTATGGAAGAAGTATCTCATCATCACATCACATACAATCAAAAACTTTTCAAACTCTTTTCAAACAAAACATCTCTTAATCGTGAAGTGGTAGCGACATGCACTCAAGCAAAGCGCCCGATGCTTACAATTAAAAGATTCAATCATCTTTTTCAAACATCTTTCTTAAACATGTAAGTGGTAGCGGCTTGTACACTCAAGCAAAACACCTATAACTACGGCCAAGAAGATTGATCAATCAAACTTTTCAAAATGTATGTGATGAAATAGATTAGATACATTCTTCATTAAGATGACATTTATGCATGTCTCTTACTAACATCCGTTGCTTCCACCTATCATAAGTAGGAACTTCGATTGCTCGACTTTCTCACATCCTTTTGATCGTAGGCACAAGGTCTCATCCTTGCAGGGCAAATTCTTTCTCCTCCGACCAAACAAACCATAGATCCATTTAGATCGAGCTACAAATCTCTGATTCCCATTATGGGATATGTCTGGGAAGATCCCAGATCTTTGTGAGCACAATAATAACAAAACCTAGGATCCCACATAATCTACCTTCTTAAAATCAGGAGAAACTTTCCCAATCATAGAAATAGCAATTAAAACACCTGAACATATCAAGCGTATTCATATATAAAGCTATACATAACTATATATATTTGGGTGCTCCATCTATTCCTTTATATAACAAACCCCCTTATCCGAATCTCCCCAATGCGTTCGTCTAGTTTCGCTAGTCATAATCATATCATAATCAATTGAGGGTATTAAAGCTTTCCCCTTTTCATAATCATGTTTCTTTTGTTGAAAATAATAAAGCGATGCTTCATGACATCTTTATAAACAAATCAAAAGAGTAAATCGTTTGAGTTAGAGAATCCGAATTGATTCGATTCCCTAGCGTCACTTTTGCGAGCAGGGAAAATGGCGACTCTGTTTGAGAAGTCGCTAAATTTTGATTTTCAAAAAAAATGTGACTACCTTCGAAACGCAGGCTTTTGTTTTCAAAAAAGAAAAAAGGTTAAGCTTTCATATGTGCATATGTTTGTTTTCTTTATTGTGTGTTTCGCGATTTCATCGATGGAAAGAAATCCTAACCAATTTAGAAACATTTTAAGATCTGGGTGGGGGTATAGTCTATTAACTTGTGAGAAGTCTCGGTACTTACGAGGAGTTAATTTGAGATCCACTGTCTCGATGGAGGTTGTCTTGGGAGTATTTGTGTTTAGCAGTATTTGCAAAGACATTTTTCTTTCGAGAGAACTAGCAATTTGAGTGGGTAAGAACACATAACCCATCTTGGCAATTTATGATGTAGTGCGAAATTATGGGCGTAAGCCTAGGATAGTGTCAGCGAGACTACGATCAGTGAGTTTTCTTGAAAAATATTATTGGACTTGAGTATTCAACAAATCCGATAATATTTCAAAGAGCGTTGAGCTGTATTATCGATAGAACCGTTTCCACGGATGAATAAGCCCTTAGAACTTACCCGTTTGATTCTTATCGTTGGCCTCGTACTCGTGACTTGAGCGCTTGACCGTGTATAACTACTAACCATGTTTACACATGCATTCATTCAAAACTTCATTTCTCTTCCCATTTCAAAAGATTTAGAGATTTTCTTTTGTAAATATTTTTAGGTTAGAGTGATGGACGTCGAGGAAGATTCACCAGAGAATGGGTTTTAGAATTCTGAGGTAGGAAAGTTGAAGAGTTAGCATCCTTGGTAGAAGATCCCTCGGATTGAGCTATGGAACTCTTTAACTATCACGAACACTACGTTGATGAAGGACTTCTCAAAACTTTTATTGATTTCACGATCCGATCTATTTGTTTCACCACGATTATCGATTGATGCCTACTTTGGATGAATGCGCACATCCTTGGAATCTCGATGTCGGATAAGGTGCCTTTTAATGGTTTGGAAGCCATTCCTAAGTCACGATCATTGCAACAATGACTCACTTAAAGAAATCGAGATAGACAAAACCTAACTACCAAGAAAACTCTTAGGACTAACTTAAAGTTCCTAATGGAAGGCTCTTAAATTCTCTGAAGCCGGTAGTATGGTAGCCTTTGAAGCTATTTTAGCTTTACTCATCTATGGATTGGTGTTGTTTCCCAACGTCCCAAGTTTCGTTGATATCAGCGCCATAAGGATCTTCGATTGGAAATCCGTCCCCATTCTTGGTGACATCTTCTCCATTCATCATAGGAATCGTCGGAGATGGAACTATCGTGTGTTGTACCTCTGTTTTCAAATGGATTGTCTCACTTGCCTAAATCTCCTATCTTCCGTGAAAACAAGGCGATTGGCATTGGTCTCGAAGACTCATGTCTCTTACAACGGCGATATCCATTGGTATACCTGCGAGACAATGAGATGGAAATCATTGAAAGTTGTGGAGAGTTTGCCAGCGTACCTCTCTCATCGTGCGAAAGGAGGAATCAATTACAACCCATTCTTGTCGGGCGTCAACTCGGATCGCGAACTCTAGTAAACCTCTTGGTTTCACGGTGGAAGCTACTTATCATGAAGGGAAGATTCCCAAGGTTTGAAAACTAGAATGATCGAGGGCTTGGCATCACCTCGAAGGAAGGGAAAGATAATGCAAGAGGTGTGTAGCCATGGAAATCTACACTCCTTGGGGTGAAGAAAGAGCAAAGGAATTCGAATGCCTTATGCTTATGAAGAACCTATGTTCCAACAACTTCCAATTAACAATTTTCCGTCGAGACTATGGGAGAATACGAAGCTTTGGCCAAGATGAGGCTCGAGAAAGAGGCTTTGGAGACAAGTTCCTTAAGGTGATCTAGAATGAGAAGCTTAGGAAGCGGTTCAAAGATCATGAAAAGGCGCTTTACTTCCGGGATGAATGGCCATGGAGAAGATGAGAAGATTCGCGAGAAGATAGCGATCAAAGATACATCAAAAGGAAGGAAGCTTGAGGAAATGACAACCGGTGATCCACTCCGTGAGTGGAAGAAAGTCGTCGAGCAAGCTAAAAAGCAGAAAATTTGAACTAAAACTCACTATGGGAAGGAAATCATGAAATTGAAGCTACATCAAGCCTTTGGATCTTCATCCGACGAGGACGATTAATTAGTTTAGATTGTATTTTTATCATTTATTTCATCATTTGTACGAGCTATACTCGAAAACAAAAATTGTTGTAACCTTCTTTCAATAATTAATAAAATATGTGTTTTCCATCCAAATATTTGCCAGAAATTTCTCTTTTAGCGTAAATTCTTTGGAAATTCCTTTCTCTTTGCATTTATAATCATGCATCACACTTTGCATATCGAGTCTATTGTCTTAGAGTCGATCTTTTGGAATTTTTCGAGAAAGGAAAAGATCGCCAAGCGTAGCGTCTTAGAGTTTCTCGACCACGTCCTGACCTACTCGAACATCGATACGTTCAAAAAGAAAAGTAATGGAAGGATTTGAGCAAGAAAATGTTGAGCTTATTAGCAGTGACAACCTGCAAGAAGATGTGGAAGACTCACTTCTTTGGTCAATTCGTTGTAGCAGCATAAAAGTCAATGACAACCTTGAGCGATCAAAATCAAGCGATTTGAGAGGTCCACTACTCCGTTTCAACTATACGTGATGAGTTCACCCTTGATATTCAGAAGGTTATCCATAGGGCATGCCTTTCAATTTCGGCATGGTTCGTCAACCGACTTCTCGGTACAAACAACCACGCTTGGTACCTACTGCGAGAACTCAACACTTACTCCATGGAGTAACTTTCCATAAATCACTGGCGGTGTCTCGACGATCATGACAAACTCGACACATGGTTCACACTCTGCGACGAAGAAGTTCACCATAGTCGGCGATAACCACGAATCTTCGTGGTGGGATGGATAATCTCGAGAACGACTCCTCAAAATCGACGAGATTAAAACAATCCGTGGAAGGAATTTGGGAAGAAAGCATCGTGATTTATGCTTAGTTCCTCGCGTAAGGATACGTGAAGTTCAAAGTCCCTAACTTTGAAAAGTATAAAGAAATTCCATCACAAAGTCATCTTACGATGTATGCCGGAAAATGTCTACGTCTGTGACAATCACCGATTGTTAATCCACTACTTCAAGATAGTCTCACTTGAAGTGGTACATGGGGCTAGATAGCGCAAATATCCAGACCTTCAATTACTTAGGTGAAGCCTTTGTACAACAATACAAATTCAACTTGGACATGGCCCCAGATCGGGATCAACTCCGCTCCATGTCTCAAAGAAAGGAGATTCAAGAATAAACAGCGTTGGAGAAATTGCTGCCAGTCAACCCACGTTAGAAGAAGGAGATGACCAAGGTTTTCTTAAACACTCTTGGCCCATTTACTACGAGCGAATGATGCTCGCTCCCCGGAGATTTCACCGAGATGGTAAGTATGGGAATGCGACTAGAGGAAGGAGTTCGAACAGGACACCTGACCAGAGAGGTAGGGACTTCTCGTGGAACTAAGAAGGTTGGAACCAATTTTCCAAAGAAAAAGGAACATGACATAGGAATGGTATCTCGAGGAAACCACGAAAGAATGTCGATCAACAACGACGGTGCGCCATGCACCAGCTATTATCAAGTCCAAATATAGGAATTGCTCCATGATTCAACAAACTCAACAACCTCGACCATGAGCTCGGTTGAACAATCGAGACAATGCGCCCGGGTCTCACAAATTGATCCAATTCCAATGACGTACACAGAACTATATCCTGCATTGATAGAAAGGAATCTTGTGCAAACAAGGTCACCACCTCAGTACCGGACAAATTGCCATGGTGGTACCAGCGGACATATCTTGCCCTTTTCATCGAGGGGCACGGGTCATGATCTTGAGCATTGCATAGCGCTAAAAGCTGAAGTACAAATATTAGTAAGGTCTAATCGCTTTCATGAAACACAAATCCAAGCGTGCAAACAAATCCACTTCGATCACGGCGGACATACGATTGAATTTGATACTAAAATCTGAGATCGGTATCTTGTCAAAGGCGTGAATCTGTCGGAGGAAACTTGGTACGACTCCATGATACATACGATACAATGGGTGCTTTCACTAAACACAATTACTTGACATCTGCTTCAAGGATCTTGAGGATGTCGACCATAAGCGAGATATTCAGCGATTGCTAGACATTGGTGACATACAGATCTACAGAAACAGAAAGACTATGACGTAAATACATTAGGGCATTTTCCGCATGAGCTTTTCGTCTCAGATATCAACTCGGAAAATCCCGAAGTAAACGTTATTATCCCCTGTTTCAATGTGCCCAAACGTGTGGAGGTTGGATATAATGGTTCAAGCATTCCAGAGTTTCCTTTGGTGATTTTCCTACCCGATCCTGTTCCATACAGTTCTAACAAAGCAATTCCCTATCAATACAATGCGACTATGATAGAAGATGGGAAGGAGAAACCCATGCCAACTCTTCCAGCTAATGAACATAACGGAGATAGGACGAGTAACACGAAGTGGACGAGTACATACTCCGTTGCCACCAAAACCGCCTGTTATTCCTATTGTCAGACAAAATCCAGTTAATGCACCACCCGAGAATCCTACGAGGGTTCCCGTTGATAATCCAAACACAAATGTTGGTCTGTCTGATAGGACCGACGTTTACTCAGATTTCGATGAGATTTTGAAACTAATCAATAAGCGATGCAGTCGTGGATCGGTGATCACGAGACTCCTCCAAAATTCGATATTATCTACTTCGAATTAGAAGCTCAAGAAGCTTTGAAGGTCTTTGGACCAAGCTTATGTAGATCACGATGTGACTACAGACCAATTTGGAGGAATTGTGGGCAACATAACCACTTGCAATAATTTAAGCTTCAGTGATGAAGAACTCCCAGAAGAAGGGAAATATCACAATTTGGCTCTGCATATCTCGATGATTTGTCAATCAGACCCTGTCCGATGTACTAGTAGATACCGGTTCGTCCCTAAATGTAATGCCAAAAACGACTCTCGCTCGTTTAGCTTACAAAGGAACACCGATGAAGTTCAATGACATAGTGGTAAGAGCCTTTGACGGGTCAAGGAAGTCAGTTATTGGGGAAGTCGATCTCCCGATGACAATCGGTCCGCATACCTTCCAAATCACTTTCGGGTCATGGATGTGCGGTACACTTCTGATTGCTTATTAGGAAGACCATGGATCCCAGCGGGGAGGCGATGACTTCCTCTCCATCAAAATTGAAGTTCACAGTAAATGGGAAGTTAGTAACCATCATTGGTGAGCAAGCGTTACTAATAAGCCATTTATCCAGCTTTTCTTTCATCACAGCCAACGACGTTGAAGGAACATAGTTCCCCGAACATCCGTTAGAAGATGAATCTACAAGCAAAAGTAGATCGTCTATCTCCTCTTACAAAGAAGCAGCGCAAATAGTAAAGGATGGTAATGCTGCGGGTTGGGGACAAGTAATCAAACCCGTCAACAACGAGACAAAAGTCGGACTCGGGTTTTCTCCAGTGTTTCCTAAAGACAAGCAAAGGGATGAAGCACTTCGTCCAATTAAAGAAGTATTCCACAGTGGGGGTTTCTTAAACCCTGTTCTTCAAGAAGTTAATGTTCTTACCAATGGAGGTGATGAAGACGATCTCTCTGAATCTGAAGAATGGAGCACTTATCTAAATAGCCCTGAATATATGTCTCAGGAAGAATCGTATGCACCGTGCTATCCTCCGACTGATCAATTCAAAGACATGTCCCTACAAAAGAATGAAAATCCACCTGTCCCTTCTAAAGTTTGGGATACCTTAGGAGAACCAAGTGGCAAGTTGGACTACATGGTGAAATACACAGCGCCAGAAAGCTCAAAAATCAGAATTGAAGACATCCAGCCCACTGGATGGGGTGATTCTTTTGAGTATCCTAGTCAACCAGAAGAGGTGTACACATCTTCCCGATCTCATTAACCAATCGAGGTTCCAAATGAAGATCTTTGCTTTAATGCGCCCGTGGAGTTTGTTAAACCAGATCTTGACTATCACTACATCAATGTAATTACTGAAGATCAGGGATACGATTCGGGATACGAATTGGAAAGAGTTGCCGACAATGAGTCTCTTCACTCAGAAGATTGGAGAGTACATCCCCAGAATTCAACGCAAATGCCAATAGAAAGTACATATCGTATCTCGTGCTTCGATCATTCATCAAGCGGAAAGATCGTTCGGCCGAAAAGAGGCAGGTCCGTCATGAGAGTCTTCCAAGCATGCTCAACCAACGACCAAAGTCTATTCAAGGATAAAGCATGGTGGAAAATTACATTCTTCATTAAGATGACATTTGTCTGTGTCTCTTACTAACTTCCCGTTGCTTCCACTAGCATAAGTGGGAACTACGATTGCTCTGACTTTCTCAACATCCTTTTGAGAATCGTGAGCTAAGGTCTCATCCTTGCCGAGCAAATTTCTTTCTCCCTCAAACCAAACAAACCATAGATCCCTTTAGATCCGAGCTACAAATGCTCGATTCCCATTAAGGATATATGTGAAAGATCGATGATCTTTGTGAGCACAATAATAACAAACCTAGGATCCCACATAATCTACCCTTCTTAAAATCCAAAGGAGAAACTTTCCCAATCATAGAAATAGCAATTAAAACACACAAACATATCAAACGTATTCATATATAAAGATATAAATAACTATATATATTTAGGGTGCTCCATCTATTCCCTATATAACAAACCCCTTATCGGAATCTCCCCGATGCGTTCGTCTAGTTGCGCTAGTCTTAATGCATATCATAATCAATTGAGGGTATTAACAGCTTTCCCCGTTTTCATAATCATGTTTTCTTGTGTTGAAAATAATAAAGCTTGATGCTCGCGGCATCTTTATAAACAAATCAAAAGACTAAATCGTTTCGAGTTAGAGAATCCAGAATTGATTCGATTCCTAGCGCGTCACTTTTAGAACAACGTGTTCATCTTCTTCCTCAATCTTCAATCAATCCTCAAATCCTTATTTCTTGATGAAGGAATGCATGTAGCGTTTATTTACAAGAGTTTATCAAGGAATTATAAACAAGTGTGTGTAAAACGAACGTTTAAAACGAGCGTAACTTGATTATTTACAAGTTTGAATGTGTACAAGGAAGTAAATATGTACCTGACGACTATTTATGTCGAGAGGATGTGGATGTACATAGGAGGTTGGGACTTAAACCGTAAGGAGGCCCATTGGTTTAAAAGCAGTTTCACAGGAATAATGCTCCTTTTAATACCAATGGTATTCGATTATATATATAAGCGAGCGAAAACAAGCGATCGAAGTTTATGCATTCTTGAGTTTTTCAAAGATATTTGTATTATCAGATAAAAATTTGTTGTGTACATAAAAGAATTGGATATGTACAAAGAAATATGTACATAAAAAGAATTATGGGACTTACACCGTAAGGGAGGCCCATGATCGGTGAAGAAATTCGAGAGAAAACGAATTCGGTTTTACCGTTTAAATCGGATCGATCATGGAAAAAGATGTAAGTTTTGATGAAAAGTTTTGAAGAATGTTCTTGAAAGTGTTTTTGAAAAGTGAAATATACTTATGAGAAGTTTTTAAAAGAATCGGGCTTCGAAAGTTTGAAAAAAAATCACCTTTAAAGGTGTTTTGAAAAGTACTCAAAAGTACCGTTTTCGGCTCGATAAAAATATAATCGGATGAAAGTTTTTCTGAAAATTTTTGACACTATCTTAAAATAGGTACATTAATTGACAAGTGTACAAAAAATCACCTCAAAATGAGGAGTTTTGATTGGGTTTTGAAAAAGTCAATGTTTGCAAAAAATATGACAAAAAATTACAAAGTTTGGTAAAAAAATGGTCCGAAGGCTACTCGAACCCGGGACCTCAAGGCAAGGCAAGGTATAAATGACTTAAGAGTGAGCTGGCAACCGCTGGGGCGGTAATACTTCCATGTATTGAAGTAAAACTAACTAATTATATTTTAAAATGGATATTTGAATTTGAAAAACGCGCGTAGTGTTCATCTTCTTCCTCCAATCTTCAATCAATCCTCAAATCCTTATTTCTTGATGAAATTGAACGAAGTAAACATCAAACTTGATCGTTTTGAGCTCAGGAACATGATTATGTTGTTTAATTTCATTTATTTTCAGTTTAACGTGATTAAATTTCTCATGAACACGAAGAACCTAAAGTGAAAATCTAATTGAAATCGTGATAGTCACGGAAACAAAGCAGCCAAGCGTTTTTGGGACTGGAATCAAGGAATCATAGAGTTTGAAGTTCGTGTTCTTACCTGTTCAAGCTGAGATCGAAAACTGCTTTAGAGTGTTTCCAGTTGTGATTTGATGATCCCTATAGCACCAACGGACTTCGAGGATTGTGTGAGGAAGGTCTGCTCACTCTGAAATTGCTTGGATTGTCTGACCAAGTCCACACATATGGTTCAAAATGAAACTTGAATTTGATGTTAGGCTACAGATGGAAGTTAATGATGCATCATCCATATGAAGTATGTTGATGATGTTTGAGTGAAAAAAACACACTTTGCTCGAGCCAAACATCCAATTCGATAGTTAAGGCAGTTTAGGGCAACCTTGAAACATGAAATGCAAAATCTGTTTTTTAGTGTTTCTTGTGTTGATTTTAAGTTACAAACCAATTACATGTGATGTTTATGACATGTTAGACACCAAATATCTCATGTTTCTTCACAAGTTTTCAAAAATGCAAGATTTCTCAATTTTCACTATGTTACTTGAATTTTAAGAAAAGAGTGAGAAAGCTTGTTTTGGCATAGCTTTGGTGTAGTTTGAATTGGCCAACATTACCTCTATGTATAGGTCACAAGTTCTGAATGGCAAAGGAAGGGAAATGGCTTTGGTATTTACAAGTTTCCTTAGAGGGCAAGGAAGTCATTTTTGCATTAAATGCAAAAGGAAGCTTCCTTTTAACCATGGTTAATTTTTCAACTTGATCTTATCCCATCATAATTACTCTCCATATGATTTTTTATCAGCCCTATCCCTCTTTGCAAGGTGGCATGGCTTCTAGAAGAAGAAACTCAAAAATGACCTATAATTTTGAAGTTTGTACTTGAAAATCAAGGATTTTGGAGCTCTATGTTTCAAAATGAAAAGTATAGCTAGATTCCATGGATTTGAGATTTCTTGGACATTTTTGGAAAGCTTGTTTCAAGGGCTACAACTTTCATGTTTTGAGTTTTTCCAAATTCAAAGTGGAACTATGTGAAAAAATGCCATGAAGTTTGGAAAAAGTATGAAATTTTAACACTTGAAAAAAATTCTAAGTGTTGAAAATTTTGACTTTTTGTTGACTTTTCCAAATTTCTTGATTTTTTATGATCATGATGGATCATTTGAAGTATTTTGATGATGGAAAAAGTTTTGTCTTGAAAAAGTTGACCAAAAGTCAAAATTTGACTTTTTAGTGCAGATGAAATTTCATCAGATGATTCAGAAATTGACTAATGAACTCTGTGAACTTCTGTGATGTTTTGAATCCAGAAATTTGGTCAACGTGTTGTATCTAAGATATGAAGATCAATCTCCAATAAAAAAAGTCATTCATTGATCAGAAAATCAGAGATTGCTCATCCTCGATGAAACCCTAATTGGTCGATCCTTGATAGATCCTGAGGAAAAAAGTTGATATCTGAAGATCAGAGGTTGATGATTTGATCAAGATAGATCAAATGAGGTGAATAAAACTCAAACCCTAATTGATGGCCTCTTGAATCAGATGAAAAATTGATGAAACCCTAATTTTGACCTGTAGAAGCTACACCCGATTAATTACATTACGAGCTGTTAGTGATGCAATGATCACGAGATGTAAGGTGGTATATTAGGTCAAAAATTGGGGTATGAAATATGCCCTATTTAAATTTCTTTAACCTGAGATATGAAGATGAATATCTTAGTCTCGAAAGGTGTGAAGACTTAAATATCGAATCATAAATTTTGGACCTAAGATACCAAAAATCACGGATGATGCAAGAATGATTGAGAATTTCACCGAAATATCAAAGATTGATATGATGGAAATATTTAATGAGGATGACTTAATCTGTCTAAGAAAAGAGAATCACTTTTTTGGGAAACAAGCAATATGTTTCTTTGGGAAAATAGATTCACATGTATGTGAATTTACATTTCGCTTTGGAAGCGAAGAGATTACCTAATCGACCTTGTGACAATGTTTAAGGTAAATGAAGATGACATTACCAATTATCGACCTTGTGATAGTTTATGGTAATGAGCTACGAAAGAAATTACCAGTATCGTTGAAGTGATAACTATAACAAGGTAATTCTTGAGAAATTTCTTGAGTATTCGGTAATAGTGAATAATAGTCAATGATGGAAAGCAGATCTCAAATAATTTCTATTTTCACAGCTACAATCTTGCCGGGGATCTCTCTCTCTTGAGAAGATGCGGGCATTTTGATTGAAAAGACACAGGTTTTCTTTTAGACAGAAAGAAAACTGCGGAGATTTCTTGAACTTTCATGATTTGAACCTACTGAGAAGAACAATCATTTCATGACAAGTTTCAAGATGAAAAGGAAATAAGCGGCTCGGATGACGAGGCTATTGCTTATTGTTTTTGTCAGTTAGAGACGAGTTTCTATCCAGGAATGAACTGGAAAGAAAAGGGTCAATCAAGACTTCGTTCCCAATGAGGAATGATCTCGGTGGGAACATGTGGAGAAAAATGTACTTCTGCTTGGGGATAATCTCTTTGGAGAGCGACACATCCATATGAGTAGATGTAATCTAAACCCGGTAATATGAAAACAAACATTGAGAAATGCGAGAATGCATTAATGATGTTATTATGTATGAATGTCATGAATCACAGCGATACTTGACAAGACAACAAGAGGATATTTGGGAAAAGGACTACGTCACAGTTCGAACAAATACTCAGCAAACTCTGCAGCAATGATGTAGATGTTACTGTTGATGAACATGAGTTGCATGCTTTAAAATTTCTGAAAAAAGCATTTCATTGGCAACCTTGTTGGGAGTTCTTTTTGGATAAGAATACCGTCCTTTGATGATCTCTGCTGAGGAGAAGAAGACTTACAGCAATGTTCTATCTTCAGTGAAACACTTATGGAGAAAACTAAGAGCCCGTAGATAACTACGGATGGAAAGGGGTGCTAATACCTTCCCTTTTCATAACCTTCTCCCTTACTCAGAATCTAACGAAGGTCTTTTTCTGTACTTTTTACCTTCCCTTAATTGGATAAAAGAAAAGTCGGTGGCGACTCTTGCTATCCGAACATTTGCGATACAAAAACCTACAAAGTCGAGTTCACGTATTCTGAGCTGGCTACTGTAGAAACACCTAAAGAGAATGCCTTAGGGATTTCTAGATCACATTTATTTCTTTCTGCTTGACTTGGTTGCTTTATCCTTAAGGGTTGCTTGGGTATTATATTTGTGGGGGGTCCTACACCCAGACCCGGGTTTCCTTTTAGGTAAGTAGCAATAAATCGTCGCGACCGTTAGACATATATCGAAACGGTCAACATGATGGCTACATTAGTGAGACACTTTGGATGTCCTGATACTCTTCATTTCCAAGTTGAGGATAGTATTTGGCTTCTGCGTGGTGTCATCAAGCACTAACTAAACTTTTAGAACCTTAATTGACCCATCTTGGCCATTAGAAGGTAGTGAGATGTCCAACTTTGGTGCAGACTCAGGTTGGTTGATACTCGATGCTACGCTCATTGAGATCAGACTTTTGGGATATTTTTCGATCGACCACTTGGTAGTCGCATTGAAATAAACACCTACGAGAAAGATCGATGATGTGAGATTCTTAGAACCCGGTTACTATTATAGGACAGGATGAACCAACTCAAACTTTTGGTGGGGTAATCACCTATACCTCATGCAAGCCTTAAACCTAGGCTCATTGTGTGAATTGTTTGTGTGTGCTAAACATGACATCATGACATCATTTGCATTGCATTGCATATCATTTCTAATTATTTCAAGGACCTAGGGATTTATCTTTGCTCTGTTTTGTAGGGATTATGGCTTCTAGAAAGACTATCCGAATCAACTTCATGGGTATACCTTCTATGCTCAAAGAATTGGTTTCAGAAATTCCTGATCATGCCCAGTTCATCAAAAGACATGGTTATCTACTTGATTTGGTTATCTCCGGTTTTGAAGAAGATATGATGCATGTCTTATTCCCAGTTCTTCGATCCGAAACACCATTGCTTTACATTTCCAGATTATCAGTTGGTTCCTACCTTGGAAGAATTCTCTAAGCTACTTGGGATACCTATTCTTGACCAAATGCCATTCACCGGTCTCGAAAAGGTTCCTAGGTATGAAGACATTGCATCAGCCTTACACCTAAAGCGCTCAGACATTGAAGCCAATTGGGAAACGAGAAGTGGAGTTAAGGGTTTACTTGCTAAGTTTCTGATTAAGAAAGCCCGAGAATTCCTCAAAGTTATGAGTTTCCATGCATTCGAAGACATTGTGGCCTTGCTAATCTATGGTTTGGTTCTATTTCCTAACCCGGATCAATTCATAGATGTCAGCGCCATCAAGTTGTTTCTTACCCGTAATCCTGTGCCTACTTTACTTGGAGACATCCTGCATCCTCTGATGACTGTTAAGAAGAATTTGTTGCAAGCCAGTGTCAATCCAGGATGCCCAGAGAATTGTCGTTGGTGCCCATCTACACCTGATGGTTGTGCTTGGTTAAGAAGACGTGTTCAGTGCATGATGGATAACTGTGAGATACTATTTCTGAAACCACCTGTGTAGAAGCTGTGTGAAGAAATGTCTAAGTTGAAGATTGACAATGCGAATGAAGTTGTACCATCTGTATGGGATACCTTGGGGCAACCAAGTGGGAAGTATTATTACATGGTGAAGTACACCGTTCCTGAGAGCTACAAGATTCCTCTTGAAGATGTTAAGGCGACCGGATGGGGTGAACGATTTCCCAGAAGACTATGTTGATGTTAACACGATAAGGATTTCCTCTGCTGATCTTGTGCCTAGGGTGGCACCTCTCATTATCACTTCTCCCAGACCAGTTCCGTATTCCCCCGACAAGGCTATTCCTTGGAATTATGGAGCTGATGTTTACTATCATGGCGTCAAGCAAGACCCTCTGACCATTGAAGATCTTACAGTTGAAGCTACAATTCCTAACATTGACAACATCACCAAATCAAGTAAGGTGACCCGAACCGGAAGAGTATTTTCTCCAGAGATCTCTCCTCCCAAAGACACTGCAACTCCAGCTCACATTCCAACTATTTAATCCATTCCCCAAGCTAGAGGGAAAGAACCAGTGACTCATCCTGCTCATCCAGAAGTACCAAAGGAAGTTGCCGAAGACACCTCCAAACAAGAAATTGAGGAAATTCTGAAGATTATCAAGAAGAGTGATTACAATGTTGTGGAACAGTTGGGACAGACTCCGTCCAAGATCTCCATGCTTGCTCTGCTCTTGTGCTCTCATAATGCGAAGTTGCTCACGTTACTACTGACAAGTTTGAAGTTTGTATTGCTAGCACAGTTTGCCAACAACGGCCTAGGCTTACGATCTTGATTTGACTCTGTAGGAAAGAAACATAACAAAGCCTTGCATCTACTGTTGAATGCAAGGCACTACACTATCTCATGTTTTGGTGGATACAGGTTACACTCTGAATATCCTACCGAAGCTTTTGATCGACTTGATGTCGAAGGGTTGGTTCGATACCCGGTGACATTATTGAGAGCTTTTGATGGTTCTAGCGAGCAGTGCTTGGACTCACTCTGCCTGTTAAAGTCGGTTCCCAGACTTTTGATTCCACTTTCTTTGTCATGGACATCCGTCTAGCTTACTCTTGCCTACTTGGACACCCTTGGATAAATGGGGCAGGCGCTGTTACTTCCACCTTACATCAGAGACTGAAGTACCCGGTGAAGGGGAAGGTTGTTACAGTATGTGGTGAAGAAGAATATATGGTCAGTCATCTATAGTCGTTCCGATATCTCGAGATGGAAGGTGAATTCTTTGAGACTCCCTATCAAGCTTTTGAAACAATCCCCAGAGTCATGCCTGTTGACTCCCCTGTCACTCCTGAAGTTACGCAAATTCCGCCTAGGATGGCCTCATGAGAAGGATGCTCAGTGCATTGAAGAAGGAGGTAGTACTATTTGGGGTCGACTCCACGATCTTCCTTTCAAATTTGACAAGACTGGTTTAGGCTTCACCATCAAGGGTCAGAAGATGATACGCCACGAACGTGTCGGCCAACTTCCTTTCCGCATCAGCCAGAGTGGAATCCATGTTATAGAAGACAACAACAACGGTTTCGACATCAGCAAATGGATCTTCCCAACTCCAGATCACGGACTCAGCAATTGGAAGACTGAAGACGTCATACCAATCTCCTTTAGACAGGAGTAATTGCTCTTGTTTTGTTTTGCTTTTCGTATTTTCTATGTTTTGAACAATAAACTCTAAAGCCAAGTGCCTTGCCCGGGGCATCATGGCTCGTTTGTGAGGGTTATTATTTGTCATTTGCATATTTTCATTCAATAAAATCGTTGGACTTTTGCATTCAATTGTTGTTTTCTTTCTTTTACTTTATCACCTCTTCAAAAAGCTATGTGTTTCTTACACACCACGTGATACAACGCAAAATCACTCGAATCTCGTTGATATGACTATGCCATTGCTAAATATGACTTGATAATCCGATCTACCAAGCCGAAGGCGAAGGTGAGGAAGATTGTGAAGTGCCGGAGAACTTGTTAGTACTACTGCAAGAAGAGCGAGTTATCTGACCACGAAGAGCAAGTTGAGGTTGTGAATTTGAGTGCGATGAAGGCGAAAAGAGATCAAGATAGGAGCGGGTCTTGAGACGATGTCAAAGAAAGGTTGGTTCGGATACTACGAGACTATATTGAGGTTTTGCTTGGTCATACGAAGACATGCAGTCTGACATTAATATTGTGGTGCACGATTCACGACAAAGAAGGTTTTCTCGATGAAATAGAAGGTTCGTCGCATGCGTCCTGAGATGTCAGAGAAGATCAAAGCCGAAGTTATGAAGCAGTTCAACGCTGGTTTCCTAGCCGTTACTTCTTATCCACAGTGGGTTGCAAACGTAGTACCTGTACCTAAGAAGGATGGTAAGGTGCGAATGTGTGTAGATTACAGAGATCTGAACAAAGCAAGTCCGAAAGGCGATTTCCCACTTCCTCATATTGATGTTCTGGTTGACTACACCGCTCAGCACAAGGTTTTCTCCTTCATGAATGGTTTCTCCGGTTACAATCAGATCAAAATGACTCCTGAAGACATAGAGAAGACCACTTTTGTTACACAGTGGGGCACTTTTTGTTACAAGGTTATGCCGTTCGGACTGAAGAACGCGGGTGCCACTTATCAAGAGTGCTATGGTGGCATTATTTCATGACATGATTCATCATGAGATAGAGGTCTCGTCGGCGACATGATAGCTCGATCACGGTGAAGAAGAACATCTCAATCATTTGCGAAACTATTTGTGATTGAAGAAGTACAGACTAAGACTTAATCCTAACAAGTGCACCTTTGAGTCGGATCCGGTAAACTCTTAGGGTTTGTTGTCGATGGTAAAAGTATTGAAGTTGACCCGCCAAGGTTAAAGCCATTCAAGAGATGCGACTCCCTTGAGAAGGAAGTCGAGAGGTTTCTTGGGCGATTGAACTACATTGCGATTCATTGCACACTAGCGCTACTTGTGAGCCAATCTTCAAATTCTTGAAGAAAGATCAAGTAGTGGAATGGAATGCGATTGCGGATCGCTTTTGACAAAATCAAGTACCTACGAATCCTCCCATCCGATGCCGCCCGCGAAGGAAGACCTCTTATCATGTACTTGCGGTGTTAGAGAACTCAATAGGGTGTGTGTTGGGGCAACATGGCGAGTGCAGTCGAAAAGAGCATGCAATATACTACCTTAGCAAAAGTTTACATTGTGAAACAAGATACTCATAGCTCGAGAAAACTTGCAACGCTTTGGCTTGGGCTGCTCGCCGACTAAGGCGGTATATGTTGACTCACACTACCTTGTTGATTTCTAAGATGGATCGATAAAATACATATTTGAGAAACCAGCTCTCTCGGAAGAATAGCAAGATGGCAAATGATCTTGTTGAATCGACATCAATACACTTCTCGAGCGATCAAAGGAAGTGTAGTAGCCGATCATTTGGCTCATCAAGCCGTAGATGACTATCGATCTATGCGATTCAATTTCGAGATGAAGATGTTTTACTAATTCTTGATTGTGAAGATCTAGCCAGACGAAGGACACGAACAAGGATCCCGATGGACTATGGTCTTTGATGGAACTCAACGCATAGCAATGACATTGGCGCCATCATTACATCCCTATGGACATCGCCTTTCACCGATTATGTTTCGATTGTACCAACAACATGGCGAATATGAAGCGTGCATCATGGGTATTAAAGCTGCTATTGACTTAAGAATCAAGTTCTTGCAAGTGTATGGAGACTTAGCTTTAGTGATCAGTCAGATTAAGGGCGAGTGGGATACGAAGCATTCGAATCTCATTCCGTATCGGGAGCATGTTTTGAGTTTGATCCCCTACTTCGAAGAGATTACTTTTAATCACATCCCACGAGAAGAGAATCAGTTGGCAGACGCATTAGCTACAATGTCGTCTATGTTCAAGGTCAGATGGGACAACGAGGCTCCCCAAATCATCATTGAGAAGTTTGACGACCCAACATATTGTTATGAGCTTGATACAAAAGATAAACCTTGGTACTATGACGTGAAAAGGTATCTTGAGACTCAGGAATATCCAGAGGGCATCATCAACGATAAAAGTTCTTGAGAAGATTCGCATCAAATTCTTCCTCAACAACAACATCCTATACAAGCATCACGACTTGTGCTTACTCCATTATGTAGGCCGGAAAGCAATGGATCGTATCATGGAAGAGTTACGAAGGCGCATTTGGTACCCACACGGTGGTCATACCATAGCTAAGAAGATTTTGAGAACAGTTACTATTGGCCCACCATGGGCGATTGTCACCGCTATACTCGTTCTTGTCACAAATGCGGATCTACGCGAGACAAAGTACGTACCTCGGTACCTAGATATTTCTAACGACTCCTTGGCCTTTTGCAATGTGGGGCATTGACATGATTGGAGAAATCAAGCCCACTACCAGCGGACATCGTTTCATCCTTGTGGCAATTGACTATTTCACCAAGTGGGTAGAAGCGACCTCGTTCGCATCTATTACCAAGAATGTTGTGGCTCGATTCATCAAGCATAATCTTATCATCGATATGGCACTCCGAAAGGATTATCACGGATAATGGCTCTAATCTCAACAATAAGATGATCACCGAACTACGCACATTTCAAGATCAAGCATCACAATTCTTCTCCGTATCGGCCTAAGATGAATGGCGCGATGGAAGCGCCAACAAGAACATTAAGAAGATTATCAGAAGATGCGGTGACTTACAAGGATTGGCATGAGATGTTACCATTTTCTCTTCATGGTTATCGCTTTCTGATCGAACATCAGCAGGCAACCCCTTCTCTCTTGTATACGGTATGGGCGGTTCTACCCATCGAGTTGAGATACCCTCGACGAGTCCTCCGGGCGCATAGTTAGCGAGCGATTGGATCCGGACTCGCCTTGACGGTTAATTTGATTGATGAGAAGCGACTTCGCATCCATGCCATGGACGAGATCTATCATAGCGAATGATCGAGCATTTAACAAGAAGGTCAAGCACAGTCTACCAGTCGGTGATCTAGTAGTCAGCGCATCATTCTTCCACAGGTGATCGGGGCAAATGGACTCCCACCTCGAGGGACCCTTTGTAGTCAAGGCGGTATTTTGGTAGACTATGATACTTAGCACCATGGATGGTGAAGACTTCCACCACAGCGAACACGGACATAGTCAAAAAATACTACGCATAAAAGAGACCCGCTAGGTCGGTGACCTAGGCAAAAGTAAGGGCATCTGGCGAACCAAAGGGTTCGGGCAAAGTTAAGGACATATACAAAACATGTACACCGAGTCGAAAACACGAGAAGCGGCTTGGGCAAAAAGGTATCCGGTGAAAACTTCGAAAGGCGGTCTAGGCAAAGTTAGGGATTTAAGCGTAAGACTATGTCTCGTCGGATCACTATCTACTTCGGACTATTATCAGCATTCAAGATTCAAATGGCGAAGATCAATTCACTCACTTTCTACTGACAGCAAGGAGATGAGATAGTTGAAATATATGAGTACTAGCATAGTTGGAACTTAACGAGATTGTTTCCGCATAGCTTTTACTTTTCTTGTGTACAAACTACTTGGCCATCATACATTTCAAATAAATACAAGTTTCTTTCTCTTTACAATCTTCACTGTTGTTGTTTGCATAAAGTCCCAACGTTTGCTTTGAATGATTATATGCATTTGACAATAAAAATCTATTCACAGATATGCGAAAAGTGAGCATACAAAAGTAATTACTACAGGCTCCAGGAATTGGGATGACGACGAAAGTCACCAAACATTCCATGAGCATGATCCCCGAAGTGTCACTCACCACGAACCTTCCCAGTGAGTATGTGTTAGTCCCCGAGCAGTAATTCCACTCAACTGAGCAATGATATATCAGTCTTTAAACAATAACATTTCATCCCCAGCCGAGGTATTTATCCCCAACAAAATATCTCTCAACAATCATCATCTCCCGACAACGGTATCGGACTTGAAACTTGGTCGGATAGTGCATCGAAGAAACCATCTTTTATTCCCAGATTTGACGGGCTCGAGATCCTTCAACCGGTCTCGGTAACTATCAAATGCTCTCCACCAAGATCTACCGCAAGATCCCGATGGATCGCCTCCTAATTTTCCCAGCGGGTCTGCAAGATCCTTGGCGCGTCTCTTTATCTCTATCATCCTCAACAATATCTAGGCCCAAGACTTGGTCGGATAGTGCATCGGAGAATCGAGGATATCTTTCTTCTCTTTCAAAGCGGGGCTTTCACCCACTCAATCCCAGCGGTCGGAATCCTCAAGCAGGACATCTACATATTCTTCAAGATGGATATGTTTTGAAATACCACATCTATCACTCATACATTTCTCTTAAAGTCATGCATCGTCATTCATACACATTGTCATGCATGATACTTTGCATAAGACTAACAAATCGCTATCAAAGTTTCTCTTGTTTTCTCCAAAGCGGTGAAAGTCACTTACGGCGTAACGGTCTAGGATTAAGACCCGAATCCAGACGGGAAAACTATCTGAACGACCACCCTGGTTGTCCTCCGACAACTGGTCCAAGATTAAGACCCGAATCCAGACGGGAAAACTATCTGAACGACCTCCCTCGTTGTCCTCCGACAACAGATCCAGGATTAATACGAAGGGACGGAAACCCTATCCGAACGATCACAAGTTATCCTCCGATAACAGGCAGTGGATCAATACCCGATGCACAACATGGAAGATATCCACATGTTACCAATTACTATCCCCTCAGATTAATTAGCACAAATACTTATTCTGCCTCTCTCTTGGTATCAACAACAACTACAAAGTCTAGCGTACGGCTCAGTTACCTTGGATGGCATCTTAAGCCCATCTCCGACTATTTGTCAACATTTCTCCACTTTCAGAATGTTGCATATTTGGTTAAAAATCAATACCAATCAATAACTTCATTCAAAATGAGCATGAAGTCTAGCGTACGACTTCCCCCGGATGGCATCTTAAGCCCATCTCCATGCTCCTTCCAGAAACGTCTACAGAGCCTAGCGTACGGTTCACTCCCCAGCATCGATCTTTCCAGATGGCATCTTAAGCCCATTTCGGCGATTTTCCTATTCAAACAATAATCTCGAGTCTAGCATCGACTCATTCCCCAGAAATCTCAAATTCTCTAAATGGCATCTAAGCCCATTCCGCATCATCGATAGCAGTGCAAATTTTCATGTGTACTCGGTGTTCAATCATCTTCTACCTCCAGTCACGAAAGGCGAACATGCCAATCTAACCCTTCGGTACAAGAAGATTGAGCAGGGGCTATCATACCCCAAAATTTTCCCTCCATCTTCTCAAGACATTCCACACATCCATACTCAAGGATTCCTCAAGAGTAGATCAGACAAACTCTCTCCTAGACAATCAACCCAAACTAGGGTTTGGTATTTCTCAGATCAAGATGGACTTCCAACATCTCCAATGGTCATCATGCCTCCTCATATGCTTCAAAGATTCTCCATTTCAAGTTTCAAGCCTTACAAGTCAAATTCCTCAGACAATTGCTCAGATGGTTGAAAATCAGTTGTATTGGACAAAAAGTCAACTGTGGTCAACATACAGTCAAACTTCCTGATTTTTGGTCAACATCCTCATTTTGAAGTTACATTCATCATTTGATCAAGGGTTGATCATGATCCATCAAGAAAACTCAAGATCTACTCAAAGTCGAACTTTCTAAATTAGGGTTTCTTAGTGAAAAGTCAACCAAACTTTGGTAGCGTAACTTCTTCATACTTTCTCAAAAATTTTTCCACACCTCTTGTTTTGAAGGAAATTCAATTCTCTACAACTTCATGTCTCACAAGAATGTCCAAAAAATGCTTCATTTGGAAGGTATGGATCAAAACATTATAGGTCCTTTTCAAAGTTGACAAAAGTCAACATTTTGTTTTGAAGATATATTGAGCATGGAAACTCAATTGAGATGAAACCAAATATGTTGGTTAGAGGACTCTTAGAGCTTTCAAAAGTCCAAGAACACTCAAAAATGTGGAAAATGAGCAAGATACACTATTCGAAGTTGGGCATTTTGAACAATTGCACCAAAGGAGATATTGGTCAAAAGGCAAAATTTTCCAAATGGGCCTATAATCTTATGATTCAAACTTGTTCATGACATTATTTGTGATTCATAAATGCTTGGCCATGGCAATTTTCTATTTTATTAGTTTATTTTTGAATTTTAAACCATTTAATTCAAAATTAAATTATATAAAATATGAAAATAAGATATTTTTCAAAAGGGTGATTTTATATCAAACTTGAGGTCCAAGGAAGCCCATGATACATACCAATTTCGTGCTTGATCCTTCATTAAAGAAAATCAAATTTTCTTCAAAATTTGATTTCATTTGAAAAGTATTCAATGCATTCAAAACCAAATCTTTTTCCTTGTTTTTCTCGCCTAATTCACTCTATAAATAGCCGTGAGTTGACAAACAAGAGACACGAAACCCTAGCCAAAAACACAACCCTTATTTTGCCAAAATTTTCAAGAAGTTGGAAAAATCGAATTTTATTTTGCAGCCTCTTTACCTCTTTCAACCATCCAAGCGTGTTCGGGGTAAGATTGAGTAAGGATACATCATTGTTATTGATCAAAACAACCTAGATCGAGCCATATACATGCATACATATTCAATTTTTCTTGATTTTGCACTTTATTATTACGTGTGTTTTAATGGATTCTAACGCTTTCAATGTATTCATGAGGTTCATTATACGATCTGGGTCATCGTTTGAGTTCTTGAGCGTTAGGAACACGAGATGCCATGTTTAGGGTTTAGGAGCTGTGAAGCTTGATGGCTGTACAAGCATTTTTAGAAACTAACATCACCATTGGACTCGGAAGGATCGATTTAGGGGTAGGTCCTCCTTCCCGTTTATTGCTCGTATTTTGCGGGTTCGGGATCGTGCTTGCGGAGAAGGCAATAGGAGCTAGGGCTCGGCGTCGTTGACTAGGATGAAGGCCGTGGTGGCGTGGCGAGATAAGCGCATCTGATTAGATCCATTCGTAAGTTATGGGGTCCACGCGCGACTCGGTTTGAATTCAAATCGGGGACACGTAATCATTCAAAAGCGTTTGATTTTCACTTCTGAACACCAAGTGACACTTGTCGATGGTTAAAGCGCGATTTGGTAGATACCCTCGAGGTCACGAGTTCGAATCGACCGGGGACGGTTTGCATTTTCTTTTACAAACTCAACTTTTTCATATTTTCTATATTTTCTTTTTATTTAATATTTTGCATTCATTTTAATTTCTTTTCACAATTTTTATCATGCATTTAAAAACACCAAAAATATTTTTCTTTTTGCATTATTTCAGAAAATGTTTATTTAATTTATAAAATTAAAAATATTATTTTTGCATGCATATTTAATTTAATTGTTAATTTATCTTTTAAATCACCTTTAATTAGTTTTTAATTATTAAATTAACTCCAAAAAATCCCAAAAAATTATTTTAGCATATTAATGTTGTTTCTTGCATGAAATATTTTTCTCATTAAAAAACTATCATTTTTGCTAACATTTTCCACTTATTCGATTTTCTCGTATTTCCCGATTTCTCATCTTTTCACAGGTTATCCCGTTTCGGACGATTTCTTTTACCGTTTTCTTTTTATATTATTATGTAATTGCTCATGGGATGTAATAGCTTAATTAGGGCTTTTATTTTCCGCACTTCTAAAATTATGTATCTGTCATACCCCAATTTTTGACCTAATATACCACCTTACATTTGCATCATTGCCTGATATGATTCGAGCATTAATCGGGTATAGCCTACGAGGTCAAAATTAGGGTTTCATCGATTTTATCGATTCAAGAGGCAACCAATTAGGGTTTGAGTTTTCTCACCTCATTTGATCTATCTTGATCAAATCATCGACCTCGATCATCGGATATCCATTTTCTCATAGATCGATCGAGGATCGACCAATTAGGGTTTTGATCGACCATAAGAATTCTCTGACTTTTTGAGCAAGAAATGACTTTTTTTGATAGAGATTGGTCGTTATATCTTAGATACAACATCTTGACCTAATTTCTGGATTCAAAACATCACAGAAGTTCACGAGACTTCATCACTCGATTTTGAAACATCGATGAAATTTCATACGCACGGAAAAGTCAAACTTTGACTTTTGGTCAAATTTTCAAAACAAAACTTTTCCATCATCAAAATACTTCAAATGATCCATCATGATCTTAAAAATCAAAGAATTTGAAAAAGTCAACAAAAGTCAAAGTTCTAACACTTAGAAAATTTTCTAAGTGTTGAAATTTCTTATTTTTTCCAAACTTCATGCCATTTTTTCACCTAGTTCCAATTTGAATTGGAAAAAACTCAAAACATGAAGGTTGTATCTTGTGAAACAAGCTTTCCAAAATGTCCAAGAACTCTCAAATCCATGGAGTCTAGCCATACTTTTGAAATTGAAACATAAGGCTTCATGAAACTTGATTTTCAAAATCCAAAACTTCAATTATAGGTCATTTTTGTGTTTTCTTCAATCTAGAAGCTTTCCAACCATGCCAAATGGATCATTGAGCTGATAAATATCAGCTAGAGGTAATAATTGAGAGATATGGATCAAGTTGTAAAAATAGCACATGGTTAAAAAAGGAAACTTCCTTTTCCTTACAAATACCATTCTTACCCTCTAAGTTATCTTTGAATCACCAAAAGCTTGTACTTGTTGCCTAACATTTCAGAACCATTTGCCTATAAATTGATCACCAATTCAAGTTCAAAACCGACACCAAAGCATTGCAAAGTCATGCTTTCTCATTTCTTTCTTCAAAATCAAAAACATGATGCATTTTTGATAAACTTGCAATTTTAAATTCGGTGAAAATCATGATAAACTTTGGTGTCAAACACATTCTAAAATCAATTTGAAACATGTTTGAATCATAAAATCAACCCAAGAACAAGTGGAAACCGATTTGAACTTCATGTTTTCAAACTTTCCAAAGCGCCTTATGAGTCGAATTTGAAGTTTGGTGGATTAAATTGTGTTGTGATCACTCTAACACCTTCCATATACCTCATGTATATGATCCGGATCAATAACCGTAACAACTCTAACTCGAGTTCCATTTTCGATGCATGCGGGTAGACTTGGTGGAGTAATCAATTCAAGGCAGCGGATCATCCATAATACATGCCAAATAATCTTCAACGAGGTTCTTGAAATGCGCGAGATATGAACTTTGAACTCTATGATTCCTTGCATCAATTGAAAAAACTCATGGCCGTCAATCGATCAATAGCCCTCATAAAATCAAAGAATCATCACTCATACATCATTTAATTTGAATTCTCAGTTCTAGGGTTCATCGTGGTTTCCAGAAATTCAAGCATGCTAGGTTAAATATAAATACAATTAACATATACCATCATGTTCGTTGTTCAAAACCGAGCAATTTTGATGTTTACATCATTGAATTTCATTGAGAAACAAGGATTGTGGTGGGTTTGAAATTTACGGAAATCAAAGCGAAGAACAAGCTTGCGTGTTCTTGATCTTTTTTCAAATTCAAATATTCCAATCTTTTACCTACACGTGTTATTGTCCACTAAACACCAGCGCGCGTTTGGCTCAGTGGTAGCCTGTTTGCCCTTAAGGCTTTCTGACACGTGGTCACCCCTTTGGTCATGGGTTCAACTCCCATCAGGACCATTTCTTTTTATAACTTTCCATATTTTCATGTTTTTTTCATAAAACTTTCACAATTTTTTTGACCAATCAAAACTCCTTATTTTAAGGTGATTTTTTAAACACTTGTCAATAAATACATCTATTTTATGATAGTGCAAAAATATTCATAAAAAACTTTCATTTGATTATATTTTAATCGAGCCGAAAACGACGTTCTGAACACTTTTCAAACCTCCTTTTAAGGTGAATTTTTCAAGTTTTCGACTTTTGATTTCTTTTCAAAACTTCTCATAAATGAACCTTACACTTCAAAACACTTTCAAAAATCATTTTCTAAACTTTTCATTAAACTTGCATCTTTTTACCATGATCGATCCGATTTAAACGATAAAACCGATTTCATTTTCTCTCGAATTTCTCAATCGATCATGGGCCTCCCTCACGGTGTAAGTCCCATTACATTCTTTTGGTGTACATAATATTTCTTTGTACATATCAAACTCTCTTCAAACATATACAATTTTCATCTGTACATAATACAAATACTTTTTATACTCAAGTACAGACAAACTTCGATCGTTTGTTTTCACTTCACTTGTGTATACTCAAACCAACATTCTTTATGTACATATATTTTTCTTGTACATAACAGTTTCTTTTCAAACAAACTTTTATCTGTACATAATACAGATACTTTTTATACTTAAACACAGATAAACTTCTATCATTCGTTTCTGTTTCGTCTGTATATATACCCTGAATTGCCATTGATATTGAAAGGAGCATTATTCCCGGTGAAACTGCTTTCAAATCAATGGGCCTCCCTTATGGTGTAAGTCCCAAACCTCCTATGTACATCCATCTTTATCTGTACATAAATAGCTCGTTCGTGTACATATTCATTTCCTTGTACACAGTTCAAACTTGTAAATAATCAAGTTACGCTCGTTTTAAACGTTCGTTTCACAGACACTTGTTTATATTTCATAAACTTCTGTAAATAAACATCATGCATTTGTTTATATTTCCTTCATAAACTCCTGTGAATACATATCACACATACACACTTGTTTATACAACTGTCTAATTATAACATAACAATTAGTCTAACCAATAGGTTCCCCACAGTTGTAGCCTCCGCTTGGGCTTCATACAAGATAACTCATCCCTTGCTGAGTTTAGCCTCCTCTTGGGCTTTATGCAAGATAACTCTCCTCACAGAGTTAGCCTCCGCTTAGGCTTCATATAAGACAAACACTCCCCTGTTGAGTCAGCCTCCTCTTGGGCTTCGTTCAAAAGAACTCCTCATTGAGTTTAGCCTTCTCTTGGGCATCATACAATGAAAGAGATAGGAAATCTCTTAACGACCTCTATTGGGCTTCAATACAAAGAATCACGCTAAGATAGAACCACGAAAGGATGGTTTCCGGTGAAATCACTTTCAAAATCCCAGTAAAATTTCCGGTGAAATTGCTCTTAATTCCAAAGGATGGTTTCTCGGTGAAATCCTTTTAACACAAAGCCAGCCATACCTATAGCTTCCTCTTGAGCTTCATACAACGACCCTCGATGACCCTCGATGACCCTCGGAATGCCTCCTCTTGGGCTAACAATACAAGGACCCATGGGCTTCTTAAAAGCATCGCTTTAATCCAATCCATTTCTCCTAGAGATTTAGACATCTATCATCTCTATGGAAGAAGTATCTCATCTATCACATCACATCAGTCAAAACTTTTTCAAAAACTTTTCAAACTATTTTCAAACAAAAAACATCTCTTAATAGTAAGTGGTAACGCTTGTACACTCAAGCAAAACACCCAATGCTTACAGTTAAAAAGATTCAATCATCTTTTCAAACATCTTTCTTAAACATGTAAGTGGTAGCGGCTTGTACACTCAAGCAAAACACACGTAACTTACGATGAAAGATTTCATTTCGATCAAACTTTTCAAAATATATGTGATGAAATAGATTAGATACATTTTTCATTAAGATGACATTTATGCATCTCTTAAACTAATATCCATTGCTTTCCACTAGCATAAGTGGGAACTACGCTTGCTCTGACTTTCTCAATATCCTTTTGAGAATACGTAGGCACAAGGTCTCATCCTTGCCGAGCAAATTTCTTTCTCCCTCAGATAGTGCATTGGAGGAATCCAGGATATCTTTCTTCTCTTTCAAAAGCAGGGCTTTCACCCACTCAATCCCCAAGCAGAAGTCAGGAATCCTCAAACAGGACATCTACATATTCTTCAATATGGATATGTTTTGAAATACCACAGCATCTATCACTCATACATTTCTCATAAAGTCATGCATACGTCGTTCATACACATTGTCATGCATCATACTTTGCATAAGACTAACAAATCTGCTATCAAAGTTTCTCTAGTTTTCTCCAAAGCAGGTGAAAGTCACTTCTGACGCCAACAGGTCTAAGATTAAGACCCGAATCCAGACGGAAAACTATCGAAAGACCGCCCTAGTTGTCCTCCGACAAGCTGGTCGAGATTAAGACCGAATCCAGACGGAAAACTATCGAGCGACCACCACAGGTTGTCCTCCGACAAGCTGGTCGAGATTAAGACCGAATCGAGACGGAAAACTATCGAGCGACCGCCCTCGTTGTCCTCCGACAACGGATCCGGGATTAATACCGAAGCGGACGGAAACCCTATCCGACGATCACAAGTTATCCTCTGATAACAGGCAGTGGATCAATACCCGATGCACAACAGGGAAGATATCCACATGTTACCAATTACTATCCCCTCAGAGTAATTAGCACAAAGATTTATTCTGCCTCTCTCTTGGTATCAACAGCAACTACAAAGTCTAGCGTACGGCTCAGTTACCTTGGATGGCATCTTAAGCCCATCTCTGACTATTTGTCAACATTTCTCCACTTTCAGAATGTTGCATATTTGGTTAAAAATCAATACCAATCAATAACTTCATTCAAAATGAGCACGACGTACGACCTCCCCCGGATGGCATCTTAAGACCATCTCCATGCTCCTTCCAGAAACGTCTACAGAGCCTAGCGTACGGTTCACTCCCCAACATCGATCTTTCCAGTTGCATCTTAAGCCCATCTCCGGCGATTTTCCTATTCAAACAATAATCTCGAGTCTAGCATCGACTCATTCCCCAACGAAATCTCCAACTTCTCCAAATGGCATCTATAAGCCCATTCCGCATCATCGATAGCAGTGAGTGCAAATTTTCAAGTGTACTCGAGTGTTCATCATCTTCTACCTCCGGTCACGAAAGGCGAACATGCCAATCTAACCCTTCCAGTACAAGAAGATTGAACAGGGGCAGCTGTCATACCCCAAAATTTTCCCTCCATCTTCTCAAGACATTCCACACATCCATACTCAAGGATTCCTCAAGAGTAGATCAGACAAACTCTCTCCTAGACAATCAACCCAAACTAGGGTTTGGTATTTCTCAGATCAAGATGGACTTCCAACATCTCCAATGGTCATCATGCCTCCTCATATGCTTCAAAGATTCTCCATGTCAAGTTTCAAGCCTTACAAGTCAAATTCCTCAGACAATTGCTCAGATGGTTGAAAATCAGTTGTATTGGACAAAAAGTCAACTGTGGTCAACATACAGTCAAACTTCCTGATTTTTGGTCAACATCCTCATTTTGAAGTTACATTCATCATTTGATCAAGGGTTGATCATGATCCATCAAGAAAACTCAAGATCTACTCAGAAGTCAAACTTTCTAAATTAGGGTTTCTTAGTGAAAAGTCAACCAAACTTTGACTGAGCATAACTTCTTCATACTTTCTCAAAAAATTTTCCACCACCTCTTGTTTTGAAGAAAATTAAATTCTCTACAACTTCATGTCTCACAAGAATGTCCAAAAAATGCTTCATTTGGAAGGTATGGATCAAAACATTATAGGTCCTTTTCAAAGTCGACAAAAAGTCAACATTTTGTTTTGAAGATATATTGAGCATGGAAACTCCAATTGAGATGAAACCAAAGAGGTTGGTTAGAGGACTCTTAGAGCTTTCCAAAAAGTCCAAGAACACTCAAAAATGTGGAAAAATGAGCAAGATACACTATTGAAAGTTGGGCATTTTGGACATTGCACAAAGGAGATATTGGTCAAAAGGCAAAATTTTCCAAATGGGCCTATAATCTTATGATTCAAACTTGTTCATGACATTATTTGTGATTCATAAATGCTTGGCCATGGCAATTTTCTATTTTATTAGTTTATTTTTGAATTTTAAACCATTTAATTCAAAATTAAATTATATAAAATATGAAAATAAGATATTTTTCAAAAGGTGATTTTATATCAAACTTGAGGTCCAAGGAAGCCCATGATACATACCAATTTCGTGCTTGATCCTTCATTAAAGAAAAATCAAATTTTCTTCAAAATTTGATTTCATTTGAAAATTATTCAATGCATTCAAAACCAAATCTTTTTTCCTTGTTTTTTCTCGCCTAATTCACTCTATAAATAGCCGGCAAGTTGACAAACAAGAGACACGAAACCCTAGCCAAAAACACAACCCTTATTTTGCCAAAATTTTTCAAGAAGTTGGAAAAATCGAATTTTATTTTGCCTCTTTCGACCTCTTTGACCTCTTTCAACCATCCAAGCGTGTTCGGGGTAAGATTGAGTAAGGATACATCATTGTTATTGATCAAAACAACCTAGATCGAGCCATATACATGCATACATATTCAATTTTTCTTGATTTTACACTTTATTATTACTGTGTTTTAATGGATTCTAACGCTTTCAATGTATTCATGAGGTTCATTATACGATCGGGTCATCGTTTGAGTTCTTGAGCGTTAGGAACACGAGATGCCATGTCTAGGGTTTAGGAACTGTGAAGCTTCGAACTGGCCTGTACAAGCATTTTTAACCGAAACTAACATCACCATTGGACTCGGAAGGATCGATTTAGGGGGGTAGGGTCCTCCTTTCCCGTTTATTGCTCGTATTTTGCGAGGTTGGGGATCGTGCTTGCGGAAGGCAATAGGAGCTAGGGCTCGGCGTCGTTGACTAGGATGAAGACCGGCGAAGCTGGCGTGGCGAGATAGCGCATCCTGATTCGTCCATTCTTAAGTTATGGGGTCCACGCACGCTGACTCAGTTTGAATTCAAATCGAGGATCGTAATCATTCAAAAGCGTTTGATTTTCACTTCCACAAACACCAGTGACACTTGTCCCGATGGTTAAAGGCGGTTGTTGGTAGATACCCTCGGGTCACGAGTTCGAATCGACCGGGGACCGGTTTGCATTTTCTTTTACAAACTCAACTTTTTCATATTTTCTATATTTTCTTTTTATTTAATATTTTGCATTCATTTTAATTTCTTTTCACAATTTTTATCATGCATTTAAAAACACCAAAAAATATTTTTCTTTTTTGCATTATTTCCAGAAAATGTTTATTTAATTTATAAAATTAAAAATATTATTTTTGCATGCATATTTAATTTAATTGTTAATTTATCTTTTAAATCACCTTTAATTAGTTTTTAATTATTAAATTAACTCCAAAAAATCCCAAAAAATTATTTTAGCATATTAATGTTGTTTCTTGCATGAAATATTTTCTCATTAAAAACTATCATTTTTGCTAACATTTTCCTCTTATTCGATTTTCTCGTATTTCCCGATTTCTCATCTTTTCACAGGTTATCCCGTTTTGGACGATTTCTTTTACCGTTTTCTTTTTATATTATTATGTAATAGCTTAATTAGGGCTTTTATTTTCCGCACTTCTAAAATTATGTATCTGTCATACCCCAATTTTTGACCTAATATACCACCTTACATTTGCATCATTGCACATTATGATTCGAGACAACATGTCGGGTATAGCCTACGGTCAAAATTAGGGTTTCATCAGATTTTATCGATTCAAGAGGCAACCAATTAGGGTTTGAGTTTTCTCACCTCATTTGATCTATCTTGATCAAATCATCGACCTCGATCATCGGATATCCATTTTCTCATAGATCGATCGAGGATCGACCAATTAGGGTTTTGATCGAGCATGAGAATTCTCGACTTTTGAGCAAGAAATGACTTTTTGATAGAGATTGGTCATTATATCTTAGATACAACATCTTGACCTAATTTGGGATTCAAAACATCACGAAGTTCACGGACTTCATCGGTCGATTTCGAAACATCGATGAAATTTCATACGCGGAAAAGTCAAACTTTGACTTTTGGTCAAATTTTCAAAACAAAACTTTTTCCATCATCAAAATACTGCAAATGATCCATCATGATCATAAAAATCAAAGAATTTGAAAAAGTCAACAAAAGTCAAAGTTCTAACACTTAGAAAATTTTCTAAGTGTTGAAATTTCTTATTTTTTCCAAACTTCATGCCATTTTTTCACCTAGTTCCAATTTGAATTGGAAAAAACTCAAAACATGAAGGTTGTATCTTGTGAAACAAGCTTTCCAAAATGTCCAAGAACTCTCAAATCCATGGAATCTAGCCATACTTTTGAAATTGAAACATAAGGCTTCATGAAACATGATTTTCAAAATCCAAAACTTCAATTATAGGTCATTTTTGTGTTTTCTTCATCTAGAAGCTTTCCAACCATGCCAAATGGATCATTGAGCTGATAAATATCAGCTAGAGGTAATAATTCAGAGATATGGATCAAGTTGTAAAAATAGCACATGGTTAAAAAACGAAACTTCCTTATCCTTTACAAATACCATTCTTACCCTCTAAGTTATCTTTGAATCACCAAAAGCTTGTACTTGTTGCCTAACATTTCAGAACCATTTTCCTATAAATTGATCACCAATTCAAGTTCAAAACGACACCAAAGCATTGCAAAGTCATGCTTTCTCATTTCTTTCTTCAAAATCAAGAAACATGATGCATTTTTGATAAACTTGCAATTTTTAAATTCAGTGAAAATCATGATAAACTTTGGTGTCAAACACATTCTAAAATCAATTTGAAACATGTTTGAATCATAAAATCAACCCAAGAACAAGTGGAAACCAGATTTGAACTTCATGTTTTCAAACTTTCCAAAACTGCCTTATGGGTCGAATTTGAAGTTTGGCTGGATTAAATTGTGTTGTGATCACTCTAACACCTTCCATATACCTCATGTATATGATCCAGATCAATAACCAGCATCTGTAACAACTCTAACCAAGAAATCGAGTTCCATTTTTCAGTCTGTGCAGGTAGACTTGGCTGGAGTAATCCAAGGCAATTCAAGGCAAGCAGATCATCCACATAGCTTCCATACATGTCGATGATGCTCAAATAATCTTCAAACAGGTTCTTGAAATGCGCAATCATCATCTTCGATCTCAACCTGAACAGGTATGAACACCAACTTTGAACTCTATGATTCCTTGCATCAATTGAAAAAAACTCATGGCCGTTTTTTTTCTGCACTTATAACGATCAATAGCCCTCAATAAAATCAAAGAATCATCACTCATACATCATTTAATTTGAATTCTCAGTTCTAGAGTTCATCGTGGTTCCCAGAAATTCAAGCATGCTAGGTTAAATATAAATACAATTAACATATACCATCATGTTCGTTGTTCGAAACCGAGCAATTTTGATGTTTACATCATTGAATTTCATTGAGAAACAAGGATTGTAGCTGGGTTTGAAATTTCTGGAAATCAAAACGAAGAACAAGCTTCGCGCGTGTTCTTGATCTTTTTTCAAATTCAAATATTCCAATCTTTTACCTACACGTGTTATTGTCCACTAAACACCAGTAGCGTTTGGCTCGATGGTAGCTGTTTGCCTTAAGGCTTTCGACACGTGGTCACCCTTTGGTCATGGGTTCGACTCCCATGAGGACCATTTCTTTTATAACTTTCCATATTTTCATGTTTTTTCATAAAACTTTCACAATTTTTGACCAATCAAAACTCCTTATTTAAGGTGATTTTTAAACACTTGTCAATAAATACATCTATTTTATGATAGTGCAAAATTTTCGGAAAAACTTTCATCGATTATATTTTAATCGGTAAAAGCGGCGTTACGAACACTTTTCAAACCTCCTTTTAAGGTGAATTTTTCAAGTTTTCGACTTCGATTTCTTTTCAAAACTTCTCATAAATGAACCTTACACTTCAAAACACTTTCAAAAATCATTTTCTAAACTTTTCATTAAACTTGCATCTTTTTACCATGATCGATCCGATTTAAACGATAAAACCGATTTCGTTTTCTCTCGAATTTCTCAATCGATCATGGGCCTCCCTCACGGTGTAAGTCCCATTACATTCTTTTGGTGTACATAATATTTCTTTGTACATATCAAACTCTCTTCAAACATATACAATTTTCATCATACATAATACGAGATACTTTTTATACTCAATGCAGACGAACTTGATCGTTTGTTTCACTTCACTTGTGTATACTCAAACCAACATTCTTTATGTACATATATTTTTCTTGTACATAGGTTTCTTTCAAACAAACTTTTATCTGTACATATCTGAGATACTTTTTATCTTAAACACGGATAAACTTGATCATTCGTTTGTTTTACGTATATATACCAATTGCCATTGATATTGAAAGGAGCATTATTCCTGTGGCGCTTTCAAATCAATGGGCCTCCCTTATGGTGTAAGTCCTAAACCTCCTATGTACATCCATCTTTATCTGTACATAAATAGCTCGTTCGTGTACATATTCATTTCCTTGTACACAGTTCAAACTTGTAAATAATCAAGTTACGCTCGTTTTAAACGTTCGTTTCACAGACACTTGTTTATATTTCATAAACTTCTGTAAATAAACATCATGCATTTGTTTATATTTCCTTCATAAACTCCTGTGAATACATATCACACATACACACTTGTTTATACAACTGTCTAATTATAACATAACAATTAGTATAACCAATAGGTTCCCCACAGTTGTAGCCTCCGCTTGGGCTTCATACAAGATAACTCATCCCCTGCTGAGTTTAGCCTCCTCTTGGGCTTTATGCAAGATAACTCTCCTCACAGAGTTAGCCTCCGCTTAGGCTTCATATAAGACAAACACTCCCCTGTTGAGTCAGCCTCCTCTTGGGCTTCGTTCAAAAGAACTCCTCATTGAGTTTAGCCTTCTCTTGGACATCATACAATGAAAGAGATAGGAAATCTCTTAACAGCCTCCTATTGGGCTTCAATACAAAGAATCACCACGCTAAGATAGAACCACGAAAGGATGGTTTCCGGTGAAATCACTTTCAAAATCCCAGTAAAATTTCCGGTGAAATTGCTCTTAATTCAAAGGATGGTTTCTCGGTGAAATCCTTTTAACACAAAGCCACCATACCTATAGCTTCCTCTTGAGCTTCATACAACGACCCTCGATGACCCTCGGAATGCCTCCTCTTGGGCTAACAATACAAGGACCCATGGGCTTCTTAAAAGCATCCCTTTAATCCAATCCATTTCTCCTAGAGATTTAGACATCTATCATCTCTATGGAAGAAGTATCTCATCTATCACATCACATACAGTCAAAAACTTTTTTCAAAAACTTTTCAAACTGTTTTCAAACAAAAACATCTCTTAACGATGAGTAGTAGCAACACTCAAGCAAAACACCCAATGCTTACAGTTAAAAAGATTCAATCATCTTTTCAAACATCTTTCTTAAACATGTAAGTGGTAACACTTGTACACTCAAGCAAAACACCTGTAACTTACGATGAAAGATTTCATTTCAGTCAATCTTTTCAAAAATGTATGTGATGAAATAGATTAGATACATTTTTCATTAAGATGACATTTATGCATCTCTTAAACTAACATCCGTTGCTTTCCACTAGCATAAGTGGGAACTACGATTTCTTTGACTTTCTCAACATCCTTTTGAGAATCGTGGCCTGAGTCTCATCCTTGCCGAGCAAATTTCTTTCTCCCTCAGACCAAACAAACCATAGATCCCTTTAGATCCGCGCTACAAATGCTCTGATTCCAATTAGGGGATATGTATTCAGAAGATCCACAGATCTTTGCGAGCACAATAATAACAAACACTAGAATCCCACATAATCTACCGTTTCTTAAAAATCCCAAAGGAGAAACTTTCCCAATCGTAGAAATAGCAATTAAAACACACAAACATATCAAATATATTCATATATAAAGCTATAGATAACTATATATATTTAGGGTGCTCCATCTTTTCCCTTTATATAACAATCCCCCTTACTCAGAATCTCCCCAATGCGTTGCGTCTAGTTTGCGCTAGTAAATTCGCATACCAATATCAATTGAGGGTATTTGACTTTCCCCTTTTCATAATCATTAAATCATCTTTCTTGTGTTGAAAATAATAAAGCTTGATGCTCGCGGTATCTTTATAAACAAATCAAAAGAGTAAATCGTTTCGAGCCAGAGAATCCGAACTCACGTTCGTGTCCTCTAGCGTCACCTTTGTGACAGGGAAAAATGGCGACTACTGCTGGGAGTCGTTGAAATTTTTGATTTTTAAAAACAAAAAAAAGCGCGTTACTACCGAGCATCAAGTTTTTGTTTTCAAAAAGAAGAAGGGATAAGCTTTCATGTTGTGCATATATCTTTTTTCTTTATTGTGTGTTTGCGATTTCATTTGATGGAAAGAAATCTAACGGTTTAAGAAACATTTTAAGATCTAGGTGGAGTATTAATCGTGAGAAGTCCAATTCTTACGAAGTTAATATCTCACTTCGATGGAGGTTGTCTTGGGGTATTGTGTTTAGCAAGTATTTGCGAAGACAACATGCTTCGAGGGAACTTAAGAAGCTGAGTGGGCTGTAAAACACATAAACCATCCTGGCCATTAGGATGTAGTGCAGAGATTATTCGGGTGTAAGCCTAGAGTAATTGTCATGTGAAACTACGATCAGGCGAGTTTCTCTTGAAAAATATTATTGGACCATCGAGTATTCAACAAATCGATAATATTTCAAGAGAGTGTTGAGCTGTATTATCGATAGAACCCGTTTCACGGATGAATAAGCCCATAGAACTTAACCACGTTGATTCTTATTGTTGGCTTCATGCTCGTGACTTCGAACGCTTGACCGTGTGTATAACTACTAACCATGTTTGCCGCATTCGTGCATTCATTCATTCAAAAAAAAAAACTTCTTTCCTCTTCCCATTTCCAAAGAATTTAGAGATTTTTTCTTTGTAAAATATTTTAGGTTAGAGTGATGGACGTCAGAAGAAGATTCACCAAGAATCTGATTTAGAATTTCGGCGTAGGAAAGTTGAAAGAGTTAGCATCCTTGGTAGAAGATCCCTCGGTTTGAGCTATGGAACTCTTTTAACTTTCTGTGAGCATGCGTTGATGAAGGACTTCTCAAAACTTTCGTTCGGTTCTACGATCCGATCTATCATGTTTCACTTTCCACGATTATCGGTTGATGCCTACTTTGGAAGAGTATGTGCATATCCTAGGTATCTCAGTATCGGACAAAGTGCCTTTCAATGGTTTGGAAGCCATTCCTAAGTCACCAGTCATTGCAACGATGACTCACATAAAGAAATCTGAGATAGACAAAAACCTAACTACCAGAGGAAAACTCTTAGGACTGACTTCAAAGTTCCTAATGAAGAAGGCTCTCAAATTCTCTGAAGCTGGTAGTATGGTAGCCTTTGAAGCTATTTTAGCTTTACTCCTCTATGGATTGGCGTTGTTTCCCAACGTCCCAAATTTCGTTGATATCAATGCCATAAGGATCTTTCTGATTGGAAATCCCGTTACCACCCTGCTTGGTGACACGTACGTCTCTATTCATCATAGGAATCGTCAAGGAGACGGAACTATCGTGTGTTGTGTACCTCTGTTTTTCAAATGGATTACCTCACATTTGCCTAAATCTCCTATCTTTCGTCATTGGTATACCTTGGCAGACAATGAGATGGAAATCATTGAGAGCTGTGGAGAATTTGCCAACGTACCTCTCATTGGTACGAAAGGGGGAATCAACTACAACCCATTTCTAGCGAGACGACAGCTCGGATACGCAAATTCTGGTAAACCTCTTGGTTTTACAATAGAAAGCTACTTCTATCATGAAGGAGAGGATTCCCAGGGATTGAAAGCTAGGATGATCAAAGCTTGGCATCACATCCGAAGGAAAGAAAAAGAAAAGGCAAAGAATTGTGTAGCCATGGAAACCTACACTTCTTGGGTAAAGAAAAGAGCGAAGGAATTTCGAATGCCTTACGCTTATGAGGATCCCATGTTCTCAATCGCTTCAAAATCAACAAATTTTCCAGTCGAAGCTGTGGGAGAATATCAAGAAGCCTTGACCAAGATAAGGTTTGAGAAAGAAGCTTTGGAAAACAAATTCCTTAAGACTAATCTTGAGAATGAAAAACTTAAGAAGCAAGTCAAAGAGCATGAAAAGACGCTTTACTTCCAGGATGAATGGCTCATGGAGAAAGATGAGAAGCTTCGCGGGAAGGATAACAATCGGAGATCGTCAAGGAAAGGAAAGAAAGCTTGAAGAAATGACAACGATCCTGCTCCCAGCGAGTGGAAGAGAGTCATTAGCAAGCTAAAAGCGAAAAATGAACTAAAAGCTCACTATGGAAAAAATCACGAAGTTGAAGCTGCAAGCCTTTGGATCTTCATCGCGAAGGCGTTTAATTAATTTAGTACGTAATTTTATCATTTATTTTATTTTATCATTTGTGTGAGCAATGCTCCAACAAAAACAATTGTTGTAATCTTCTTCAATAAATCAATAAAATTCGTGTTTTCCATCCAAATATTTGCCAGAAATATCTCTTTTAGCGTAAATTCTTTGGAAATCTTTCTTTACAATCATATTCATGCATCATACTTTGCATTTAAGTCTATTGTCTAGAGTCTGATACTTGAACAATTTCATACTTTCACGCTTGAGCAGTTTGAATAGCTTGAACATCTTGAGCGATTTAAAAGATCGTCAAGTATCGCGTCTTAGAGTTTCTCGACTGCGTCCACAGCCGACTCGAACATACGATACGAGATCAAAAAGAAGGAAAGTAATGGAGGGATTTGAACAAGAGAATGCTGAACTTCGTAGTACAGTAACTACACTACAAGAGGAAGTGGAGAGACTCACATCTTTGTTCAACTCATTGGCCTGCATAAAGTCAACAAGCGACATCGGCGGTCAAAATCAACGGTAATTTCGAGGATACTACTACTCGGTTTCAACTACATGACTAGTAGCTCACTCTTGATATGCGAGAAGGCTATCCATGGGGCATGCCTTTCAACTTTGGCATCGAATTCGCCACCGACTTCTCAAACAACCTCGCTTGAAATACCTACTTTGCAACAAAACTACGCTCCATAGCGTGGGATAACTCTTCCACAAGTAACAATGTCGGTTTCTCAACCGATCATGACAAATTCAACTTACATGGTGCGCTACCATGGGCGAAGAAGTTCACAATACTCCTAGAAATAACACAATTCCCGTGGTTCGATGGAGAATCTCCGGGAACAACTCCTCAAAATGCGACTTGAGATAAAAAGCGATTCGAGGAAAGAATTGTTTGGGAAAACGCCGGGATCTTTGCTTAGTTCCTCGCGTAAGGATACTGCAAAATTCAAAGTCCACGACTTTGAAAAGTACAAAGGAATTCACATCACAAAGCCATCTCACGATGTATGCCGAGAAAATGTCCACATACAATAAGGATCATCGATTACTAATCCATTACTTCGAGACGGTCTCACCGGTGCCGCTTGAAGTGGTACATGGGTTTAGGCAACCACGAATATCCAAACATTCAACGACTTAGGTGAAGCCTTTGTCCGCAATACAAGTTCAACTTGGATATGGCTCCCGATAGGGATCAACTCCGCTCCATGTCTCAAAAGGAAAGAGATATTCAAAGAATATGCGCAGCGATGGAGAAATTGCTTCAACCCACGTTGGAAGAAAAGAGATGACTAAGGTATTCTTGAATACTCTAGGCTCATTCTACTATGAGCGAATGATCGCTAAGCGCTCCGGAGATTTCACGAGATGGTAAGCATGGGAATGCGATTAGAAGAGGGGTTCGAACCCGCCTAACCAAGGCGGGATCTTCTAGTGGAACTAGAAAAGTTGGAACTAGCTTTCCAAGAAAAAGAACATGGCGTAGGAATGGTATCCAGAAACCACGCAAGAATGTCATTCAACAACGACGGTGGCTGCCATAGCGCCGCCGTCAACGACTCTAAACACGGTGCTCATAATTTCAACAAAATCAACAAACTCAACGACCTCAGCGAGCTCGTGGTTTAACAACGAACCGTGCGCCTAGGGTCACTCGTTCGATCCATCCCATAGCGTACGAGAACTTTACCTGCGCTAATAGAAAGAAATACAGACAAGGTCACCACCGGTTCCAGAAAATTACCGTGGTGGTACAAAGCGGATGTATCTTGCCCTTTTCACCAAGGGCACGGGCCATGACCTCGAGCATTGCATAGCATTAAAGGCGGAATCAGTTAGTAAGGTCTAATCTTCTTTCCTTCAAGAATCGAGCCAACGTGCAAGCCAATCCGCTTCCATCACGGTGGACATTCGGTGAATCGATGCTAAAAATGAGCGGTATCTTGTCACACGTAAACTTAATCGGAGGAAACTTAGTACATCTCCACGAAGCATACTGATGCAATGGCGCTTTCACCGCACGATTACACGCTTATAACGTCTGTTTCAAAGATATTCGGTGTCCCACCATAGGCCGACATTCGGTTTGTTAGATATCGGAGATCTACAAGTTCTGAAAACGAGATGATCATAGCGTAAATCTGATGGGGCATTTCGCATGAGCTTTTAGTCTCGAATATCAACTCGAGAAAATCCGAGTAAGCGTTGTGATCCCTTGTTTCAACATGCCGAGCATGTGGAGATCGCGTACAATGGTTCCACATTCCAACATCTCCTTTGGTGATTTGCCCACAGGTCTTGTTCCATACAGTTCTACCAAGCAATTCCTTACCAATACAATGCAACCACGATAGAGGATGGGAAGGAGAAACCCATACCTACACTTCCGGCTAATGTCAACATAATCGGACGAGTAGCGAAGTGGGCAGTACGCTCCATTGCCACCAAGATCGCTGCGCTCATTGTTATCTGAACCAGTTAACATATCTTTTGAGAATCCTTCAGCGATTCCCATTGTTAACGCACAAATTGGTTCTCTGATGGAACCAACATCAACTCAGACTTTGAAGAGATACTAAAGCGATCAAGCGAATATCGTCGTAGATCAATGATCAGAACTCCTTCAAAGATTCGATACTTTCTTCTCCTCAACTCAAAGCTCACCGAAGCTTTGATGAGTACTAGACCAGCTTATGTGGATCACGATGTGACTACAGACCAATTTGGAGGATCGTCTCAACATAACGACCTATAATCCCAGTTTTAGTGACGAGAACTTAGGAAGAAGGAAAGATCACAACTTGGCCTTGCACATCTCGATGATTTGCTAGTGATTCCATCCAATGTATTGGTGGATACGGTTCATCTTTAAATGTAATGCCAAAAATGATGCTCGCTCGTTTAGCTTACAAAGGGACGCCAATGAAGTTCAACGACATAATAGTAAGAGCTTTCGATGGGTCAAGGAAGTCAGTTGTTGGGGAAGTAGATCTCCCGATGACGATCGGTCCGCACACTTTCAAAATTACTTTCAAGTCATGGGCGTACCAGTGCATCTGATTGCTTACTAGGAAGACCTTGGATCCACGGCGAGCGGTGACTTCTCTCCATCGAAATTAAAATTTATAGTAAATGGAAAGTTGGTGACCATCGGTGAACAAGCTTTGCTTGTAAGCCATTGTCGATTCTCCTTCATCACGCTAATGACATTGAAGGCCATAGCCTCGAACATCCATTAGAAGATGAATCTACTAAAAGCAGTTATCTATCTCTTCATATAGAAGCGGCACAAATGGTGAAAGATGGCAATACTCAAGGATGGGGACAAGTAACCAAACACATCGGGAATGAAACAAAAGCGGACGGGTTCACATATTCTCCTAGAACAAACCAAAGGATGAAGCACTTCCCCGATCAAGGAAGTATTTCATAGTGGAGGTTTCTTAAACCACTGTTCATAAAGGTTAATGTTGTAACCATTGAAGAAGATGAAGCGATCCATCGAATCGAAGAGTGGAGCACTTATTTGAATAGCCACGAATATGTGTCTCGGGTAATCATATGCACCGGATCGATTCAAAGACATGTCCTTGCGACAGCGTGAAAATCCACAGTCCTACTGAAATTTGGGATACCTTGGGAGAACCAAGTGGCAAATTCGACTACATGGTGAAATACCGCGCGCTCGAAAATCCGAATCGAAGATATCCGACCTACGGGATGGGGTGATGACTTTGAATACCTAGTCAACGGAGGAAGAATCCTCGTCTTCTCGAACTAATCAGCAGATCGAGATCCCAAGCGAAGATCTACCTTCACACTGCGCAAATTCACCAAGCGGATCACGGTTATCACTATGTCAACATGATCACGAAGAGCAAAATGCGACTCGGGATACGATCTAGAAAGTGTCTCCGACAACGAGTCTCTTCACTCGAAGATTGGAAGGTACACCCCGAATTCAACACAAAGATCAGCGGTACCATACTATATCCCATACTTCCGATCTATTAATCAAGAAGATCGCTTGGTGACACAAAGGCAAGGGCCATCGTCCGAGTCTTCAAAGCACCTTTCGACCGGTGACCAAAGTTTACTCAAGGTTAAACCAAGTGGGAAATTACAGTTATCTCGATATCAAGGAGTTCGCCATTCTTTGAAACACAGTTGAAGTTAGGACTAATGTTCATAGCTCTAAGTAGTTTATCTTTGCTTTTGTTTTGAACTCTCGCCCCGAAGAGATGTTTTATAGGGCTTAGCTTTTAAATAATTTCTCTTTGTCTTGCCCAAGACAAATGAGTTTATATTTTAGGGCCTGTTCATATTGTGAATCATAAATAAAGCAGCGTTGTTTGATTCCACACTTTGTGTTTATTTTCATTTTACCCTTTTAAAATGATAATCCTAAAAACACGGTAAAAAAATTCCAAAATCTTCAAAAACAATTAATCTGCATACACTTTTCATACTAACTTTCTTAAAAAAATGATAAGGAGTTAATCAAACATAAATAAAAATGCAGTTAAGCGGATGGACAAATCCATTGAAAGCAATAACTCTATGCTCTCTCAACTTTGAAATCCCACGAAGTTCGGAAGAAGTTGAAGCGAGATCCCGATGAGATTTCTCGACTACTAAAACACGAGTACCCACTCGGGGCATCGTACAAAGACAAGAAAACTCTAAGGAGGCTTTCTAGGAATTTTTCTGAGCGAAGATGTGCTATACAAAAGAAACTTGACATGGTTACGCTTTCGGATCGTCGGCAGACAAAAGCGAACACGATCATCCATAAAGTGCATGAAGGGTCCTTTGGAACCCATTCGAATAGGCATACAATGTCTAGAAAAATCTTGAGAGCGAGATACTATTGGATAACGATGGAATCGATTCTGTAAACACGTCAAAAGATGTCACAAGTGCGGATCTCGCGAGATAAGATCCATGTGCCTCCGACTCTACTCAACGTTCTCTCCTCTCGTGGCCTTTCTCCATGTGGGGCATCAACATGATTGGAATGATTGAACCAAAGCGTCCAGCGGACATCGCTTCATTTAGTAGCTATTGATTACTTCACCAAATGGGTGGCGGCATCTTACGTAGCGTTACAAGACAAGTGGTTGTGAGGTTCATCAAGAACAACCTCATTTCTTGATATGGAGTTCCAAGCAAGATCATTACAGACAATGGATCTAACTTGAACAACAAAATGATGAAAGAACTGTGTGAGGAATTCAAGATTGAGCATCATAACTCATCTCCTTACCGGCCAAAGATGAATGGCGCCGTTGAAGCTTCCAACAAGAACATCAAAAAGATCGTCCAGAAAATGGTCATCAATTACAAAGGCGGCGAAATCGCCATTTGCTCGCATGGATATCGTGCTTGATGCGCACTTCAACGAGAACTCCTTTTCTCTAGTATCGGCATGGGCGGTGCTCCCGTAGAAGTTGAGATTCCATCAATGAGAGTTCTCATGGAAACTAAGCTATCTAGCGAATGGTGTCAAGCGATCGACCGGTGAACTTAATAGAACGCTGACCGCTCTATGTCATGGACAACTCTATCAAGAAGAGCGAAAAGCTTTCGACAAAAGGTCCGACCTCGTGAATTAGGAAGGCCACCTTGTGCTTAAAAGATTACATCTTTTCAACGATTCTAGGGGCAAATGGACTCCTAATTACGAAGGCCCATACATCGTCAAAAGCTTCTCTGGCGGTGCTATGACTCTCACAACCATGGGCGGTGATGAACTCCGCACCAGTGAATGTTGGCGGTCAAAAAATACTTTGTCTAAAAAAAACAAAAGAAACATTTCGGTAAGTCGAAAACCCGAAAAGGGCGGCTTAGGCAAAAATGAGCGTCTCGGTGGATTGAAAACCTGAAAAGGCGATCCAGGCAAAAATTAGAGACAATAAACAGAAATTATCCTAATAGATTGAAAACCTGAAAAGGCAATCTAGGCAAAAACAAGGATACAAAAATGACAAAGTAACTGCATCAGTCCGTACTTTGTCCATCTGAAGAATTTTCCATCAACGGATCTTCAATCAAGTTTTCTGAAGCGACAAGCACAGTGGGAATTCAAAGTTGTTAGGGATATTAGCGGTTATTTGCTTTCAATGTAACCTTTTCCTAGTAAATTATCATTTCCAACTTTTGTAAATAGTTCATGGAATCACGCCTTTGGCTGATTACCATTCTATCAATAAATTTGAGCCTTGTGCCTTTTGTTTGCAATTCCTACTTTATTCTGTTTTGCAAAATAACGCTTTTTATTTGTGAAAATCACTTTTTGAAACTAAAATGTTTTAAATGAATTTTTACTTCAAAATTTTGAAACAAAAAGCAAAAATTTTCCTTTGAACTATGGACACGGAAAGAACTTCAACAGTTTCTCCATGAGTGTCTCGATCTCCAAAGGATAAAGCAACTGCTACAACAGTCTTCTCCTCGGCAGAAATCATCAAAGAATGGTATTCTTATCCAAAAAGAATCCCCAGCCGAGTTGCCAATGAAATGCCTTTCTCAGAAAGTTTAAAGCATGCAACTCAAATTATTCATCAGTGAACATCTGCACCATTGCTGCAATTTTCACCAAGTATTTATTCGAGCGTGGCGTGGTCCTTTTCCCAAATATCTCTTTAGTGTCTTTGTCAAAGTATTGTTAACATGCATATAACATTCATGACATTCATACATAATAGCATCATTCATTGCATTTTTTGTATCTCTCAAAATGTTTGCTTCCAAATCACTGGTGTAAATCACGCTTACTCATGTAAGTACGAGTCTTTCCCCAGTAAAATATCTCCAAAAAGAAAAAAAATAACATCTTTTTCCCCAGTATTCCCAAAGCAAATACATTTCTTCTCTCTACTATGTTCCCCAGCTGAGATCATTCCTCATTTGGAACAATGTCTTGATTGACTTTTTTCTTTCCAGTTTGTTCCTGGATAGAACCCTGTCTATAATCAACAAAGCAATAAGCAATAGCCTCATTGTCTGAGCCGCTTATTTTTGTTCCTCAACATTGTCAAAAAGTTTGTCCTTCTCAACAAGGCCAAATCCGACAATTCAAAAATGCCATGTTGTCTTTATCCAAAGAAAACACGTATACATCAATCAAAATGCCGCATCTTCTCAAAGAGATCCTCGACAAGATTTTATCAAGAAAGCGAAACTCATTGGAGTTACATTTCTTTCTATTATTCACAAAGTGAATATCTGACAATGTTCTAAAAGATTTACCTTGATATAGTTATCACTTTCTGATAATTGGTAATATCTTTAAAACTCATTTGAGATCTATTTGGTCTTCTTTTTTTTATTCACAAAATTTGAATACTCGGTGTTTTCTCCAAGAATTACCTTGTTATAGTTATCACTTACGATAATTGGTAATATCTTCAGAACTCATTACCATGAACTATCACAAGGCTGATAATTGGTAATGTCATTTTCACTTACCTTAAACATTGTCACGAGGCTGACAGAAGGTAATCTCTTTGTTTCCCAAAATGAAACACATATTCACATATTTTGTGAATCATTCTTTCCCCAGCAGGGACGTATTCACAAAATTTCTTCCCCGTCATGTCATTTTTTTGATATTTCTCTGGGAGAAACTTTTTTTGCAATCATTTTGCATCATTCGCATCTTTTTGGTATCTTAGGTCCAAAGTTTGCGTATTCTAATATTTAAGTCTCTTTACACCTATCAAAACGAAGATATTCATCTTCATCTCTCAGGTTAAAGAAACTTAAATAGGGGCATCTGTCATACCCCAATTTTTGACCTAATATACCACCTTACATTTGCATCATTGCACAACTAACAGTTCAGACAACATTAATCGGGTATAGCCTTTACAGGTCAAAGTTAGGGTTTCATCAAATTTTTATCTAATTCAAGAGGCAACCAATTAGGGTTTGATTTTTTCTCACCTCATTTGATCTATCTTGATCAAATCATCAGCCTCTGATCATCAGATATCCATTTTTCTCATAGATCAATAGAGGATCGACCAATTAGGGTTTTGATCGAGCATGAGAATTCTCTGACTTTTTGAGCAAGAAATGACTTTTTTTGATAGAGATTGGTAATTATATCTTAGATACAACATCTTGACCTAATTTCTGGATTCAAAACATCACAGAAGTTCACAGACTTCATCGATCGATTTCGAAACATCGATGAAATTTCATACGCCAGAAAAGTCAAACTTTGACTTTTGGTCAAATTTTTCAAAACAAAACTTTTTCCATCATCAAAATACTTCAAATGATCCATCATGATCATAAAAAATCAAAGAATTTGAAAAAGTCAACAAAAAGTCAAAAGTTCTAACACTTAGAAAATTTTCTAAGTGTTGAATTGGAAAAAACTCAAAACATGAAGGTTGTAGCTTGTGAAACAAGCTTTCCAAAATGTCCAAGAACTCTTAAATCCATGGAGTCTAGCCATACTTTTGAAATTGAAACATAAGGCTTCATGAAACATGATTTTCAAAATCCAAAACTTCAATTATAGGTTATTTTTGTGTTTTCTTCATCTAGAAGCTTTCCAACCATGCCAAATGGATCATTGAGCTGATAAATATCAGCTAGAGGTAATAATTGAGAGATATGGATCAAGTTGTAAAAATAGCACATGGTTAAAAAAGGAAACTTCCTTTTCCTTTACAAATACCATTCTTACCCTCTAAGTTATCTTTGAATCACCAAAAGCTTGTACTTGTTGCCTAACATTTCAGAACCATTTTCCTATAAATTGATCACCAATTCAAGTTCAAAACGACACCAAAGCATTGCAAAGTCATGCTTTCTCATTTCTTTCTTCAAAATCAAGAAACATGATGCATTTTTGATAAACTTGCAATTTTTAAATTCAGTGAAAATCATGATAAACCTTGGTGTCAAACACATTCTAAAATCAATTTGAAACATGTTTGAATCATAAAATCAACCCAAGAACAAGTGGAAACCAGATTTGAACTTCATGTTTTCAAACTTTCCAAAACTGCCTTATGGGTCGAATTTGAAGTTTGGCTGGATTAAATTGTGTTGTGATCACTCTAACACCTTCCATATACCTCATGTATATGATCCAGATCAATAACCAACATCTGTAACAACTCTAACCAAGAAATCGAGTTCCATTTTGATGCATGCGGGTAGACTTGGTGGAGTAACCCAAGGCAATTCAAGGCAAGCGGATCATCCACATAGCTTCCATACATGCCGATGATGCTCAAATAATCTTCAAGCGAGGTTACGGAAGCGCGATCATCATCTTGATCTCAACTGAGCGGTATGAACACCGACTTGAACTCTATGATTCCTTGCATCAATTGAAAAAAACTCATGGCCGTTTTGTTTCTGCACTTATAACGATCAATAGCCCTCAATAAAATCAAAGAATCATCACTCATACATCATTTAATTTGAATTCTCAGTTCTAGGGTTCATCGTGGTTCCAGAAATTCAAGCATGCTAGGTTAAATATAAATACAATTAACATATACCATCATGTTCGTTGTTCTAAACCGAGCAATTTTGATGTTTACATCATTGAATTTCATTGAGAAACAAGGATTATGGTGGGTTTGAAATTTACGGAAATCAAAGCGAAGAACAAGCTTCGCGTGTTCTTGATCTTTTTCAAATTCAAATATTCCAATCTTTTACCTACCGTGTTATTGTCCACTAAACACCGGTAGCGCTCGATGGTAGCTTTGTTTGCCCTTAAGGCTTTCGACGTGGTCACCCTTTGGTCATGGGTTCAACTCCCATGGGACCATTTCTTTTATAACTTTCCATATTTTCATGTTTTTTTCATAAAACTTTCACAATTTTTTTGACCAATCAAAACTCCTTATTTTAAGGTGATTTTTTAAACACTTGTCAATAAATACATCTATTTTATGATAGTGCAAAAATTTTCAGAAAAAACTTTCATCTGATTATATTTTAATCGGCGAAAGCAGCGTTACGAACACTTTTCAAACCTCCTTTTAATGTGAATTTTCAAGTTTTCGACTTCGATTTCTTTTCAAAAGTTCTCATAAATGAACCTTACACTTCAAAACACTTTCAAAAAATCATTTTTCTAAACTTTTCATTAAACTTGCATCTTTTTACCATGATCGATCCGATTTAAACGATAAAACCGATTTCATTTTCTCTCGAATTTCTCAATCGATCATGGGCCTCCCTCACGGTGTAAGTCCCATAACATTCTTTTGGTGTACATAATATTTCTTTGTACATATCAAACTCTCTTCAAACATATACAATTTTCATCTGTACATAATACAGATACTTTTTATACTCAAGTACAGACGAACTTCGATCGTTTGTTTTCACTTCACTTGTGTATACTCAAACCAACATTCTTTATGTACATATATTTTTCTTGTACATAACAGTTTCTTTTCAAACAAACTTTTATCTGTACATAATACAGATACTTTTTATACTTAAACACAGATAAACTTCGATCATTCGTTTATTTTTGTATATATATACAATTGCCATTGATATTGAAAGGAGCATTATTCCCTTTGAAACTGCTTTCAAATCAATGGGCCTCCTATAATGTAAGTCCCAACCCTCCTATGTACATCCATCTTTATGCGTACATAAATAGCTCGTTCGTGTACATATTCATTTCCTTGTACAGTTCAAACTTGTAAATAATCAAGTTCGCTCGTTTTAAGCGTTAGTTTCCACAGACACTTGTTTATATTTCATAAACTTACGTAAATAAACATCATGCATTTGTTTATATTTCCTTCATAAACTCACGTGAATACATATCACACATACACTTGTTTATACAATGTCTAATTATAACATAACAATTAGTCTAACCAATAGGTTCCCCAGTTGTAGCCTCGCTTGGGCTTCATAAGGATAACTCATCCCTTCTGAGTTTAGCCTCCTCTTGGGCTTTATGCAAGATAACTCTCCTCACGAGTTAGCCTCGCTTAGGCTTCATATAAGACAAACACTCCCTGTTGAGTCGACCTCCTCTTGGGCCGTTCAAAAGAACTCCTCATTGAGTTTAGCCTTCTCTTGGGCATCATACAATGAAAGAGATAGGAAATCTCTTAACGACCTCTATTGGGCTTCCAATACAAAGAATCACCGCTAAGATAGAACCACAGAAAGGATGGTTTCCGCGAAATCACTTTCAAAATCCCGAGTAAAATTTCCGGTGAAATTGCTCTTAATTCAAAGGATGGTTTCTCGATGAAATCCCTTTTGACACAAAGCCGACCATACCCTATAGCTTCCTCTTGAGCTTCATACAAGGACCCTCGATGACCCTCGATGACCCTCGGAATGCCTCCTCTGGGCTAACAATACAAGGACCCATGGGCTTCTTAAAAGCATCCCTTTAATCCAATCCATTTCTCCTAGAGATTTAGACATCTATCATCTCTATGGAAGAAGTATCTCATCTATCACATCACATACGGTCAAAAACTTTTTCAAAACTTTTCAAAGCGTTTTCAAACAAAAACATCTCTTAACGAAGTAGTAGCAGCTTGTACACTCAAGCAAAACACCCAATGCTTACAGTTAAAAGATTCAATCATCTTTTCAAACATCTTTACGAAACATGTAAGTGGTAGCATTGTACACTCAAGCAAAACACCTGTAACTTACGATGAAAGATTTCATTTCAGTCAAACTTTTCAAAAATGTATGTGATGAAATAGATTAGATACATTTTTCATTAAGATTACATTTATCATCTCTTAAACTAACATCCCGTTGCTTTCCACTAGCATAAGTGGGAACTACGATTGCTCTGACTTTCTCAACATCCTTTTGAGAATACGTAGGCACAAGGTCTCATCCTTGTCGAGCAAATTTCTTTCTCCCTCAGACCAAACAAACCATAGATCCCTTTAGATCCAAGCTACAAATGCTCTGATTCCCATTAGGGGATATGTATGCAGAAGATCCATAGATCTTTGCGAGCACAATAATAACAAACACTAGAATCCCACATAATCTACCGTTTCTTAAAAATCCCAAAGGAGAAACTTTCCCAATCGTAGAAATAGCATTTGAAACACACAAAATATCAAATATATTCATATATAAAGCTATAGATAACTATATATATTTAGGATGCTCCATCTTTTCCCTTTATATAACAATCCCCCTTACTCAGAATCTCCCCAATGCGTTGCGTCTAGTTTGCGCTAGTCGTTACGCATACCAATATCAATTGAGGGTATTTTAGCTTTCCCCTTTTTCATAATCATTAAATCATCTTTCTTGTGTTGAAAATAATAAAGCTTGATGCTCGCGGCATCTTTATAAACAAATCAAAAGAGTAAATCATTTCGAGCCAGAGAATCCGAACTCACGTTCGCGTCCTCTAGCGCGTCACCTTTTAATGCGAAAAGTATCTGCCCCAAAGCCATGTAATAGCGTAGGATTTATCTTTCCGCATCTTTACATTCTCGCATTTTACTTTCAGCACCCTATAAACTGCTAGTAATTAGGCGTGTATGGAAAGATAAAATTGGACATAGATCACTCATAACTTCAAGATAAAATATCTGAATTCAACACACTCTTTTCACACATGCACCCCTTAGGGTAATTCTCTCTCGTTGCCTTTCAATTAAATGGTCAAGTCCCTCGAACGTAGAGGTATTCTAGCACCGTTGCCTTCAAACAAATCATCATAGTCCCTTTGATACAAAGATTATAGACCCACGATGTCGCCTCCGAATAATGATCTTAACCCTCGATTGTCGCCTCGAAAATGATGATAGTCCTTGAATGTGCTAGGATACTTCCTACAAGTTGCTTTCTATGACCATACGATGTCCCTTCAGATGTCACGCACATCCAACAAATAGAGTTACCTACCAACTAATGGTATGGATAGCACTATTCTAAAGGCGATAAAACAAACACAGCGACCATTACGAGTAGGTAATAAGACTTTTAGTTGCTTGCTCAAATCAAACATTTTCACACCTCACTTTTATCAAAGTTCAAACTCTTTCCAAAGCGAAACATTTAGAACACTTTGTATACATTCCTACATGAATCATTACAAAGTCAAAGCGAAATGCCTTTTCAAAACATTTTTGTCAAACACACAGAAAGCACAATGTTAATGTGATCTAAGAGCAACTAAGAGCCCGTAGATAACTACGGATGGAAAGGGGTGCTAATACCTTCCCTTTTCATAACCTTCTCCCTTAGAATCTAACGAAGGTCTTTTTCTGTACTTTTACCTTCCCTTAATTGGATAAAGAAAAGTCGGTGGCGGCTCTTGCTATCCGCACATTTGCGATACAAAAACCTACAAAGTCAGTTCACCGTGTTACAGAGTGGAAGTCACTGCTCCTGCTTCTTGTATCCATGGTCTTCCTAGCAAGCAACTGTAAGCAGCTGGCACATCCATGACCTGGAAAGTGATTTGGAAGGTATGCGGACCGATTGTCATCGGGAGATCGACTTCCCCAATAACTGACTTCCTTGACCCGTCAAAGGCCCTTACCACTATGTCATTGAACTTCATCGGTGTTCCTTTGTAAGCTAAATGAGCGAGAGTCGTTTTGGGCATTACATTTAGGGACGAACCGGTATCTACTAGTACATTGGACAGGGAATCTGATTGACAGATCATCGAGATATGCAGAGCCAAATTGTGATCTTTCCCTTTTTCTGGGAGTTCTTCATCACTGAAGCTTAAATTGTTGCAAGCGGTTATGTTGCCTGATTCCTCCAAATGATGCGTAGTCACGTCGTGGTCTACATAAGCTTGGTCTAGCACTTTCATCAAAGCTTCTCGGTGAGCTTCGGAATTCAAAAGTAGAGATAGTATCGAAATCTTGGAGGGAGTCTGCATTAGCTGATCCACGACTCTGTACTCGTTTTTCTTGATTAGTTTCAAAATCTCATCGAAATCTGAGTTAACGTCGGTTCTATCAGGCGGACCAACATTCGTGCTTAGATTAAGAACGGGAATCCTCGTGGGATTCTCGGGTGGTGTATAAACTGGATTTTTTCTGACAATAGGAACAACAGGCGGTTTTGGTGGCAACGGAGTATGTACTCGTCCACTTCGTGTTACTCGTCTTATCTCCGTTATATTGACATTAGTTGGAAGAGCGGGCATGGGTTTCTCCTTCCCATCTTCTATCATAGTCGCGTTGTATTGATAGGTAATTGCTTTGTTAGAACTGTATGGAACAAGACCGGGTAGGCAAATCACCAAAGGAGACCCTGGAACGTTTGAACCGTTATATCCAATCTCCACATGTTTGGGCACATTGAAACAGGGGATAATAATGTTTACTTCGGGATTTCCCGAGTTGATATCTGAGACGAAAAGCTCATGCGGAAAATGCCCTACTGTATTTACGTTATAGTCATTTCTGTTTCTGTAGACCTGTATGTCACCAATGTCTAGCAATCGTTGAATATCTGCTCTTATGGATTGACATCCTCGAAGATCCTTGAAGCAGATGCTGCAAGCTGCGTAATCGTGTTTAGTGAAAGCACCCATTGTACTGTATGTATCATGGAGTTGTACCAAGTTTCCTCTGATCAGATTCACGTCTGTGACAAGATACCGATTTGTATTTCTTAGTATCAAATTCATGTATGTCATTGTGGTGGAAGTGGATTTGCTTGCGTTGGTTGTGTTTGAATGAAAGCGATTAGACCTTACTAATCTTTGTACTTGACCTTTAGCGCTATGCAATGCTCAAGATCATGACCGGTGCCCCTTGATGAAAAGGGCAAGATATATACTTTGTACCACCATGGCAATTTATGCGGTATCGGAGGTGGTGACCTTGTTTGCACAAGATTCCTTTCTATCAATGGGATATAGTTCTATGTACAACATTGGAATTGGATCAAATTGTGAGACCACAGGCATCTTTATTACGATTGTTGAGCTGAGCTTTGTTGTAATTTGTTGAGTTTGTTGGAGCTGCGGACAATTCACTGTTTTGGACTTGTATTAACGGTGCTATGTATACTGTTGTTGGTGACATTCTTTCGTGGTTTCCTCGAGATACCATTCCTATGTCATGTTCCTTTTTCTTTGGAAAATTGGTTCCAACCTTCTTAGTTCCACAAGAAGTCCCTACCTCTCTAGTCAGGCGTCCTATTCGAACTCCTTCCTCTAGTCTCATTCCCATGCTTACCATCTCGGTGAAATCTCCGGGAGCGCTAGCGATCATTCGTTCGTAGTAAAAAGGGCCAAGAGTGTTTAAGAAAATCTTGTTCATCTCCTTCTCTTCTAACGGTGGGTTGACTTGGGCAGCAATTTCCCTCCAACGTTGAGCGTATTCTTGGAATGTCTCTCTTTCCTTTTGAGACATGGAGCGGAGTTGATCCCGATTTGGGGCCATGTCCAATTTGAATTTGTATTGTTATACAAAGGCTTCACCTAAGTCATTGAATGTCTGGATATTCGCTATCTAGCCCCATGTACCACTTCAGTGCGGCGCCTGTGATACTATCTTGGAAGTAGTGGATTAACAACTGGTGATTGTCATTGTACGTAGACATTTTCCTGGCATACATCGTAAGATGACTCTGTGGACAGGAATTTCCTTTATACTTTTCAAAGTCAGGGACATTGAACTTCGCGGGTATCCTTACGCACGGAACTAAGCACAGATCATGGGCGTTCTTCCCAAACAGTTCCTTTCCACGGATCGTTTTGATCTCAAGCTGCATTTTGAGGAGCTGTTCCTGGAGATTCTCCATCGGACCACGAAGATTCGTGTTATCGCCTGGACTATGGTGAACTTCTTAAATCTGCGATGTGTGAACTACGAGAGGTTGTCATGATCGGCTGAGACACCGTCATAGTGACTTGCGGAAAAGTTACTCCATGATGTGGAGTAAGTTTTGAGTTCTTCAAAGTAGGTACTTCAAGCGTGGTTGTTTGTACCTGAGAAGTCGGTTGACGAAATCCGATACCGAAATTGAAAGGCATGCCCCATGGATAACCTTCGGCTGCTGAAGGGTGAACTCTTGGCTGTGATTGAAGCTGAGTAGTAGTGACCTCTGAAATCATTGCTTGATTTTGGTTGCTCAAGGTTGCTTCGCGACTTTCTTGTTGTGCCAGAATTGACCAAAGTGAGTCTCTCCACCTCTTCTTGCGGTGTTTTCATTGTGCTAAACTCAACATTTTCTTGCTCAAATCCTTCCATTACTTTTCTTCTTTTTGAGCGTGTATCGTATGTTCGAGTAAGTGTGGGCGTGGTCGAGAAACTCTAAGGCAACGACTTAGCGATCTTTTCTTTTGGAAAGAATTCCAAAGATCGGACTCTAAATAACAAACTCGATATGCAAAGTATGATGCATGATTATGAATGCAAAGAAAAATTTCAAAGAATTTACACTAAGAGAAATTTACGGCAAATATTTGGATGGAAAACACTTATTTTATTAATTATTGAAAGGAGATTACAACAATTTGTTTTTTGAGCATAGCTCATACAAATGATAAAATAAATGATAAAAATACAATCTAAACTAATTAATCGTCTTCGTCGGATGAAGACCCAAAGGCTTGATGTAGCTTCAACTTCAGGATTTCCTTTCCATAGTGAGCTTCTAGTTCAGCTTTCTCGGCCTTTAGCTTGCTAATGACTTTCTTCCACTCGTCGGGAGCAGGATTGCTGGTTGTCATTTCCTCAAGCTTCCTTTTCCTTTATTTGATGTATCTTTTGATCGCGTTATCTTTCTGACGAATCTTCTCATCTTTCTCCATGAGCCATTCATCCTGGAAGTAAAGCGTCTTTTCATGATCTTTGACCTGCTTCCTAAGCTTCTCATTCTCGAGATCAGTCTTAAGGAACTTGTCTTCCAAAGCCTCTTTCTCTATCCTCATCTTGGCCAAAGCTTCTTGGTATTCTCCCATAGTCTCGACGGGAAAAATTATTGATTTGGAAGTTGTTGAGAACATAGGTTCTACATAAGCATAAGGCATTCGGAATTCCTTTGCTCTTTTCTTCACCCAAGAAGTGTAGATTTCCATGGCTACACAATTCCTTGCATTACCTTTTCCCTTCCTTCGGAGGTGATGCCAAGCTCTGATCATTCTGGTTTTCAAACCTTGGGAATCTTCCCCTTCATGATAGAAGTAGCTCTCCACTGTAAAACCAAGAGGTTTACTAGAGTTTGCGTATCCGAGTTGGCGTCTCGCCAAGAATGGGTTGTAGTTGATTCCTCCTTTTGTAACAATGAGAGATACGTTGGCAAATTCTCCACAACTCTCAATGATTTCCATCTCATTTATACGCGGTATACCAATGGATATAAATCGTTTGTAAGAGACATGAGTCTTCTAGACCAATGCCAATCGTCTATGTTTCGCGGAAGATAGGAGATTTAGGCAAGTGTGAGACAATCCATTTGAAAAGCAGTACACAACACACGATAGTTCCATCTCCTTGCGATTCCTATGATGAATAGAAATCGTGTCACCAAGCAAAGTAGGGCGTGATTTCCAATCAAAAAGATCCTTATGGCGTTGATATCAACGAAAGTTGGGACGTTGAAACAACACCAATCCATAAATGAGTAAAGCTAAAATAGCTTCAAAGGCTACCATACTACCGGAGAATTTAAGAGCCTTCTCCATTAGGAACTTTGAAGTTAGTCCTAAGAGTTTTCCTTTGGTAGTTAGGTTTTGTCTATCTCATTTCTTTAAGTGAGTCATTGTTGCAATGATGGTGACTTGGGAATGGCTTCCAAACCATTGAAAGGCACTTTGTCCGATACTGAGATACCTAGGATATGCGCGTACTCTTCCAAAGTAGGCATCAACTGATAGTCAGGGAAAGTGAAACAACGATAGACTGGATCGTAAAACTGAACAAAAGTTTTGAGAAATATTTCATCAACGTTAGTGTTCAGGATAGTTAAAAGAGTTCCATAGCGTTTTCTGAAATCTGAGGGATCTTCTACCAAGGATGCTAACTCTTTCAACTTTCCTACCTCAGGAATTTTAAAACTGTATCTCTTGGTGAATCTTCCTCTGACGTCCATCAGTCTAACCTAAAATATTTACAAAGAAATATCTCTAAATTCTTTGGAAATGGGAAGAGAAATGAAGTTTTTGAATGAATGCATGAATGCGGCAAACATGGTTAGTAGTTATACACACGGTCAAGCGTTCGAAGTCACGAGCATGAGGCCAACGATAAGAATCAAACGTGGGTAAGTTTTAAGGGCTTATTCATACGTAAAGCGGGTTCTCACGATATCTGAGCTCAACGCTTCTCTTTGAAATATTATTGGATTTGTTGAATACTCGAAGTCCAATAATATTTTTCAAGAAAAACTCGCCTGATCGTAGTCTCGCATGACAATTATCCTAGGCTTACGCCCGAATAATTTCTTCACTACATCCTAAATGGCCAGGATGGGTTATGTGTTCTACAGCCACTCAGCTTCGTTAGTTCTCTCGAAAGCAAAATGTCGTTGCAAATACTTGGTAAACACAAATACTCCCAAGACAACCTCCACTGAGAGAGGGATCTCAAATTAACTCCATAAGTACTGAGACTTCTCACAAGTTAATAGGACTATACCCCCACCTAGATCTTAAAATGTTTCTTAAATCCGGGTTAGAATTTCTTTCCATCAGATGAAATCGCGAAAACACACAATAAAGAAAAACAAACATATGCACATATGAAAGCTTAACCCCTTTTTTTTCTTTTTGGAAACAAAATAAGCTTGGTGCTCTTGAGCAGAGTCACATTTTTTTTGAAAATCAAAATTTAGCGTACTCCCGTGAGTTGCCATTTTCTGTTCGCGTTAAAAGTGGCGAGGAATCGAATCTGAATTCGGATTCTCTGGCTCAAAACGATTTACTCTTTTGATTTGTTTATAAAGATGCCGCGAGCATCAAGCTTTATTATTTTCAACACAATAAATTATGATTATGAAAAAGGGGAAAGCAGTTAATACCCTCAATTGATAAGATATGCATTACGACTAAGCGCAAACTAGGCATAGCGCATTGGGAGATTCGGTAAGGGGTTTGTTATATAAAGGGAATAGATGGAGCACCCTAAATATATATAGTTATCTATAGCTATATATATGAATACGTTTGATATGTTTGTGTGTTTTAATTGCTATTTCTATGATTGGGAAATTTTTCTCCTTTGGGATTTTAAGAAGGATAGGTTATGTGGGATCCTAGTGTTTGTTATTATTGTGCTCGCAAAGATCTTTGGGATATTCTGCATACATATCCCTTAATGGGAATCAGAGCATTTGTAGCTCGGATCTAAGGGGATCTATTGTTTGTTTGGTCCGAGAGAGAAATTTGCTCGGCAAGGATGAGACCTTGTGCCTACGTATTCTCAAAAGGATGTTGAGAAAGTCAGAGCAATCATAGTTCCCACTTATGCTAGTGGAAGCAACGGGATGTTATTAAGAGACACAGACAAATGTCATCTTAATGAAAAATGTATCTAATCTATTTCATCACATACATTTTTTAAAAGTTTGATAGATTGAATCTTTCGTCGTAAGTTATAGGTGTTTTGATTGAGTGTACAAGCGTTACCACTTACATGTTTAAGAAAGATGTTTGAAAAAAAGATGATTGAATCTTTTAATTGTAAGCATTAGGTGTTTTGCTTGAATGTACAAGCGTTACCACTTACGATTAAGAGATATTTTTGTTTGAAAAGACTTTGAAAAGTTTTTGATTGTATGTGATGTGATAGATGAGATACTTCTTCCATAGAGATGATAAACGTCTAAATCTCAAGGAGAAATTTATTAGATTAGGGTATGCTTTTAAGAAGCCCATGGGTCCTTGTATTATAAGCCAAGGGAGGCATTAGGGGTCATCGAGGGTCCTTGTATGAAGCTCGAGAGGAAGCTATAGGGTATGGGCGCTTTAGCTTTAAAGGGATTTCAGAAACCATCCTTTTGGAATTAAGAGCAATTTCAAAATTATACTCTCGGGTTCTATCTTAGCAGGGTGATTCTTTGTATTGGAAGCCCATAGGAGGCTGTTAAGAGATTTCTGGTCTCTTTCTTTGCATGATGCCCGAAGGCTAAACTCAATGAGGAGTTCTTTTGAGCGAAGCCCAAGAGGAGGTTGACTCAGCAGGGGAGTGTTGTCTTATATGAAGCCTAAGCGGAGGCTAAACTCAGATGAATGAGTTTTCTTATATGAAGACTAAGAGGAGGCTAAACTCAAATGAAATGAGTTACCTTGTACAAAGCCAAGGCGGGATAATACTTTGGGAACCTACTGGTTAGACTAGTTGTTATGTTATAACTAGACAGTTGTATAAACAAGTGTACGAAATTTATTCACAGAAGTTTATGAAGGAAATATAAACAATGCATGTAATGTTTATTTACAAGAGTTTATGAAGGAAATATAAACAAGTGTGTGTAAAGCGAGCGTTTAAAGCAGCGTAACTTGATTATTTACAAGTTTGAATGTGTACAAGGAAGTAAATATGTACGAGCAGTATTTATATACGAGAGGATGTGGATGTACATAGGAGGTTGGGACTTACACGTAAGGAGGCCCATTGGTTTAAAAGCAGTTTCACCGGGAATAATGCTCCTTTTAATACCAATGGTATTCAGTGTATATACAAACGAACAAAAACAAACGATCGAAGTTTGTATGTTCTTGAGTTTTTTCAAAGATATCTGTATTATGTACAGATAAAATTTTTTGTGTATGCCATACCCCAAAATTTGCCCTCCATCTTCTCAAGACATTTCATACATCCATACTCAAAGATTCCTCAAGAGTTGATCAGACAAACTCTCTCCTAGACAATCAACCCAAACTAGGGTTTGGTATCTCTCAGATCAAGTTGGACTTCCAACATCTCCAATGATCATCATGCCTCCTCATATGCTTTAAAGATTCTCCATGTCAAGTTTCAAGCCCCACAGATCAAATTTCCTCAGACAATTGCTCAGATGGTTGAAAATCAGTTGTATTGGACAAAAAGTCAACTGTGGTCAACATACAGTCAAACTTCATGATTTTTGGTCAACATCCTCATTTTGAAGTTACATTCATCATTTGATCAAGGGTTGATCATGATTCACCAAGAAAACTCAAGATTTGCTCAAAAGTCAAACTTTCTAAATTAGGGTTTCTAGGTGAAAAGTCAAGCTGAACTTTGTTGATCATAACTTTCTCATACTTTCTCGAGAATTTTTCCAGCACCTCTTGTTTTGAAGGAAATTCAATTCTCTACAACTTCATGTCTCACAAGAATGTCCAAAAAATGCTTCATTTGAGAGGTATGGCTCAAAACATTACAGGTCCTTTTCAAAGTCAACAAAAAGTCAACATTTTGTTTTGAAGATATATTGAGCATGGAAACTCCAATTTATATGAGACCAAAATTTTTGGTTAAAGGACTCCTAGAGCTTTCCAGAAAGTCCAAGAACACTCAAAAATGTGGAAAATTGAGCAATATACACTATTGGAAGTTGGGCAATTTTGAATGATTACTAAAGGACATTTTGGTCAAAATGCAAAATTTTCCAAATGGGCCTATAATCTTTTGATCCAAATTTGTTCATGGTATTATTTGTGACCCATAAATGCTTGGCCATGGCAATTTTCTATTTTATTAATTTATTTTTGAATTTTAAACCATTTAATTCAAAATTAAATTATATAAAATATGAAAATAAAGTATTTTTTTTCAAAAGGAATGATTTTATATCATGCTTGAGGTCCAAGGAAGCCCAAAACACTTGCCAATTTCATGATTTGCTTGCACATGGAAGGAAAATCAAAATTTCAAAGCAAATATTGCACATTCATTATTCAATCTTTTTCACTCTCTTTGCCATCCTAATTCACTCTATAAATACTCATTGTGTACAACAAAGGACACGAAACCTAGCCCATACAGCCCTCACTTTGCCAAATTTTTCAAGAAACTTGAAAAATCAAATTTTATTTTCCATCGGTTTGAGGTATTTCAACCATTCAATCTTGTTCCTAGACATCCAGGTCAAAGCAATCTTTACTTAAAGCTAAATGCATACGAATCGTGCCGTAGCTCTCACCGATTTGGTAAACTCACAAATTCGATTTTCCTTTTCCATGTGTTATTAAGCTTTTTGTGTGTTTGAATGTATTCGGACATCAAGTAGATCATGAATGATCCCTTTCATGCAAGCTTAGGCGTGAAGCGTAAACCACCATTGCTAGGGCATTTTGGTGCATTTCGATCGAAGATATTACGGGCATTTCGGGAAAACCAATATCACCATTGGATTCAGAAGGTCCGATTTAGGGGGGTAAGGTACCATAGGGCTTTGTATTTTGCAGATTTTTCGAGTTTGCAGGTTTGCCTCGTCGGAGAAGACGACCGGAGCTAGGGCTCCGGCGTCGTTGACTAGGACGAAGACCGGCGAGGATGACGTGGCATGACGGGCTTCTCTGATTCGCTCTCTCTTTCCAACTGGACCCCACGCGTGCTGACTCGGTTTGACTCCATTGCCAGGACGCGTCATCACTCAAAAACCATTGATTTTGTCTTTTCCAACACCAGATGTCAAGTGGCCCAGTGGTTAAGACGCTTCCTGTGCAAAGATGCTCTCCCATGTCATGAGTTCGAACCCCATCAGGACCAGATTCGTTTTCTTTTACAAACTTTGCACTATTTTCATATTTTCTATTTTCTATTTTATTTAATATTTTGCATATCATTTTAATTCTTTTCTATATTTTATTTCATGCATTAAAAATCAACAAAATAATTTTTCCTTTTGCATTTATTTTCTGAAAATGTTTATTTAATTTATAAAATTAAAAAATATTATTTTGCATGCATATTTTATTTTATTCATAATTTAGCATTTAAATCACTTTTAATTAGTTTTTAATTATTAAAATGCATCTAAAAATCCCAAAAATTATTTTAGCATATTTATGTTATTTCCGCATGCCATATTTTTCTTATTCAAAATTTGCATTTTACTAACATTTTCTCTTATTCGATTCTTCGTATTTTAGATTTCTCATTCTCTTACAGGTTATTCCGTTTCAGACGATTTCTTTTATCGTTTTATTTTTTTCAATAATGTAATTGCTCATGGGATGTAATAGCTTAATTAGGTTTTTTTTATTTTCCGCAAGTTTAAATTATGTATCTGCCCCAAAGCCATGTAATAGCGTGGGACATTTACTTTTCGCATCTTTACATTTCGCATTTTAATTTCCGCACCTTATAAATTGCTAGTAATTAGGCGTGTATGGCAAGATAAAATTGAACATAGCCCACTAATTTTCAAGATAACATATATCGAATCAACACACTTCTTCACACACACCCTTAGGGTAATTCTCTCGTTGCCTTACAATTCAAAATGGTCATGTCCCTCGAGCGTAGAGGTATTCTAGCACGTTGCCTTCAAAACAAATCATCATAGTCCCTTGATACAAAGATCATGAGACCCACGATGTAAGCCTCGAATACATGATCTTGACCCTCGATTGTCGCCTACGAAAATGATGATAGTCCCTTGAATGTGCTAGGATACTTCCTACAAGTTGCTTTCTATGACCATCGATGTCCTCGAATGTCCTTCTACATCCAGCGAATGGAGTTACCTACCAACTAATGGTTTGGATAGTGCTATTCTAAAGGAACTAAAAATACAAAGCGACCAATTGAGTAGGTAATAAGACTTTTAGTTGCTTGCTCTAATCAAAATGCTTTTGCACCACACACTTTTGTCAAAGTTCAAACTCTTTTCAAAAGCGAAACATTTAGAACACTTTGTATACATTCCTACATGAATCATTACAAAGTCAAAGTGAAATGTCTTTTCAAAACATTTTTTTCAAACACACAGAAAGCACATTTTTTAAAGTGATCTAAGAGCAACTAAGAGCCCGTAGATAACTACGGATGGAAAGGGGTGCTAATACCTTCCCTTTTCATAACCATTCTCCGTACTTCAGAATCTAACGAAGGTCTTTTTCTGTACTTTTACCTTCCCTTAATTGGATAAAAATAAAAGTCGGTGGCGACTCTTGCTATCCGCACATTTGCGATACAAAAACCTACAAAGTCAGTTCACCGTGTTACAGAACTGGCGACTCTGCTGGGGAGTTACCCTAAAGAGAGAATTGCCTTAGGGATTTCTAAATCACATTTATTGCTTTCTGCTTGATTTGTTTGCTTTATCTTTAAGGGTTCCTTGGGTATTATATTTGTGGGGGATCCTACACCCGAATCCGGGTTTCCTTTTAGGTAAGTAGCAATAAATCGTCGCGACCGTTAGACGTATATCAAAACGGTCAACATGATGGCTACGTTAGCGTGACACTTTGGTTGTCCCGATACTCTTCATTCCCAAGTTGAGGATAGTATTTGGCTTCTGCGTGGTGTCATCAAGCGCTAACTAAACTTTTAGAACCTTAATTGATCCATCTTAGCCATTAGAAGGTAGTGAGATGGCCGACTTTGGTGCAGACTAAGGTTGGTTGATACTCGATGCTACGCTCATTGAGATCAGACTTTTGGGATATTTTCGGTCGACCACTTGGTAGTCGTATTGAAATAAGCGCCTACGAGAAAGATCGATGATGTGAGATTCCTAGAACCCGGTTACTATTATAGGACAGGATGAACCAACTCAAACTTTTGGTGGGGTAATCACCTATACCTCATGCAAGCCTTACACCTAGGCTAATTGTGTGAATTGTTTGTGTGTGCTAAACATGACATCATGACATCATTCGCATTGCATATCATTTCTAACTATTTCAAGGACCTAGGGATTTATCTTTGCTCTGTTTTGTAGGGATTATGGCTTCTAGAAAGACTATCTGAATCAACTTCATGGGTATACCTTCTCACTCAAAGAATTGGTTTGATTCTGATCATGCCAGTTCATCAAAAGACATGGTTATCTACTTGATTTGGATATCTCGGTTTGAAGAAGATATGATGCATGTCTTATTCGGTTCTTTGATCCGAAACACCATTGCTTTACATTCCCAGTTATCGATTGGTTCCTACCTTGGAAGAGTTCTCTAAGCTACTTGGGGTACCTATTCTTGATCAAATGCCATTCACCGGTTTAGAAAAGGTTCCTAAGTACGAAGACATCGCATCCGCCTTACACCTAAAGCGCTCAGACATTGAAGCCAATTGGGAAACTAGAAGTGGAGTTAAGGGTTTACTTTCCAAGTTCCTAATTAAAAAAGCCCGAGATTTCCTCAAAGTTATGAGTTTCCATGCATTTGAAGACATTGTGGCCTTGCTAATCTATGGTTTGGTTCTACTCCCTAACTCGGATCAATTCATAGATGTCAACGCCATCAAGTTGTTCCTTACCCGTAATCCAGTGCCTACTTTACTTGGAGACATTCTACATTCTCTCCACACTCGTACTACTAAGAGACAAGGAACTCTCATGTGTTGTATACCGTTACTTTCCAGGTGGTTTATTTCGCACCTACCTCCATCAGTTTTGAAGAACGAGCAAAGGTTGAAGTGGTCTCAAAGGTTAATGTCACTCTCTCATTCAGATATCTGTTGGAGTCTTTTCTCTCAAAAGGACTTCACATTCATTGAACGTTGTGGAGAATTCCCTAATGTACCACTACTTGGCATAAGAGGAGGTATTACTTACAACCCTTCTCTAGCTCTACGTCAGTTTGGTTTTGCTCGAAGAGATGGTCCTCATGATATGCTTCTCAAGATATTGTGTTCGACTACAATCCGATCTCGAATTAAAGCGAAGGTTCATACGCTTGGGGCATGGTAAAGAAGGCGATACCAAGACTTTGGGGCACCAAAACTCCATTCCTTGGGAACCTTACCTCAAATGGAGTGCGAGCTCGAGCTCAAAACCTCATGATGCCATTCACGCTTTGTTTTACGGTAATTATGGAACTGTTGCTATAGGTGGCGTACCTATCGTTTCCATCGACATGCCTACCGATTTTGAAGACTTGAAGAGATCTTGGATTCGACTTAAATAAGAGGGATACCTTTGAAGCTCAGTGCTATGCAAGCGAGAAGAAAGTGCTAGAGTTGACCAAGCTACTTCACAAGGGGCGAAGCGTCAACACCTACCTCAGCATCAAGAGGAAGCGCCCATGGGAGACTTAGAGCTTTGGTTTATATGTTTTCTTTTATTGTCTGAACTATCTTACGCACTTAAAAGAAAAAAGGAATAATAAAGAAAGTACTAATAAATGTTTGTTCATTGCTTGTTTAACAAATTTAAATCTCTAAGGTCCTTGAAAACATTGCATTGCATTCGCATAAACATTGCATATCATAGCATAACATTGCATCACAGGTACATTGAAGATTGGTTTTCATTCTCTCGCTATTTATTTTAGCGAAATGGCTCTTGAGATCATCAAAGATCTCAAGCTCGAATGCTCGGTTTCAGATGTTCACGGTTTGGTCCAAGGCCAAGAAGATCGAAGAAGCTCATCAACGAGAAAGAAGAAGGTTGTTGGTCTCCTCGACATGGGCGGGCGCTACAAGGAGGTCCTAAAGGGTCGGTCGGATGAGCTCTCGAAGGAAGTGTCAAGGCGGGGGAGTGTCAAGGGTAATGAAGATGACGCGTGAGCACGAGAAGGAGAAGAGGATCGCTCGACTATAGCGATACTCTGATGAAGATGACAAGTACAAGCAACTTGAAGACCGTCTGAATGCTGTGGAAAACCTAAAGATGTCCGGGTTAAATTTTGATGATCTGAGTCTTGTCCCTGGTGTTGTGATTCCTCATAAGTTTAAAGTTCCAACTTTTGCCAAGTATAATGGCATTTGTTGCCCTAAGCTGCATCTGAAGTCCTATGTTCAGAAGAGCTTGTCCGAAACTCAGTTGGAATGGTATTATCAGCTAGAGAATGGCCGTATCCGTACTTGGGTGACTTAGCGGATGCTTTCTCTGACGGTATGAGTACAATCTGAATTAACACCCACTCGCATGCAACTACAAAGCATGTCTATGGGTCGTGATGAGAAGTTCAAGGTATGCTCGAGTGGAGAGATCTAGCGGTGAGTTCACCACCCTTGTCCATAGGGAGTTGGTTGATATGTTTATAGGAACAGCGGGCCCATTCTTCAATCATCGATTGGGAACTCTTGATAGGATTCACCGGTGATCTTGACATGACGCATTGAAGCTGGTATCAAGTGGAAAGATTCGGTGAGTCATCATCAAATGCTACGAAGAGATCTTTTGGTGGTAACAAAGCTAATCTTGTGTATGGTCGAGAAAAGCCGAGCCAAGACCGACCTCAATACGTGGCGAGTTGTGATCTCGATCCTACATCGGCACAACCTCGGTGAGACAACACGCGTAACGAGCACCACGAAGGCAGTTCTGAAGATCAACATACCTTTGTGTGACCTTGCAACACATGTTGAAAGCGAATTGATTACTTTGAGGACCCTCCTTAGAATATCAACACTTCCTCTCAGATACAATCCTAATGCTAAGTGTGCTTACCATTCCAATAGCCTAGGCATAATCTTGATGATTGTTGGGCCTTGAAGAACAAGATTCAAGATATGATTGAAGCTAAGCGATTGAGTTTGATCCTCTGTTGAGACTCGAATGTGATCAGCGCCTATGCTAATCATGACAAGAGTTCCAATCTTTGTTGGTGGCGATACTTATGTTTTCAACATAGATGACTTGACCATTCCTCGATGACTATTAAGAAGAATTTGTTGCAAGCGGTGTCGATCCGGGATGCCCGAGAATTGTCGTTGGTGCCCATCTGCACCTGATGGTTGTGCTTGGTTGAGAAGACGTGTTCAGTGCATGATGGATAACCGTGAGATACTATTTCTGAAACCACTTGTGCAGAAGTTGTGTGAAGAAATGTCTAAGTTGAAGATTGACAATGCAAATGAAACCGCACCATCTGTGTGGGATACCTTGGGACAGCCAAGTGGAAAGTACGATTACATGGTGAAGTACACTGTTCCTGAGAGCTACAAGATTCCTATTGAAGATGTTAAGGCAACCAGATGGGGTGACGATTTCCCAGAAGACTATACTGATGTTAACACTATAAGGATTTCCTCTGCTGATCCTATGCCTAGGGTGGCACCTCTCATTATCACTTCTCCAAGACCAGTTCCGTATTCCTCTGACAAAGCTATTCCTTGGAATTATGGAGCTGATGTTTACTATCATGGCGTCAAGCAAGACCCTCTGACCATTGAAGATCTTACAGTTGAAGCTACCATTTCTGTCATTGACAATATCACCGGATCAAGCAAGGTGACTCGAACCGGAAGAGTATTCTCTCCAGATATCTCTCCTCCAAAAGACATTGCGACTCCAGCTCGCATTCCAGTTATTCAATCCATTCCCCAAGCTAGAGGGAAAGAACTAGTGACTCATCACCTTTCGGCCGAAGTACCAAAGGAAGTTCACGAAGACACCTCAAACAAGAAATGGAGAATTAAGAAGATTATCAAGAAGAGTGACTACAACATTGTGGAACAGTTGGGACAGACTCCGTCCAAGATCTCCATGCTTGCTCTGCTCTTGTGCTCCGAGGCTCATGCTAAAGCCTTGGTGAAATTTCTGAAGAACGCTCACGTACCGCAAGACACTACTACTGATCAATTTGAAGTTTGTATTGCTAGCCTTGCTACCAACAACGGCCTAGGCTTCTCTGATGCTGATTTGACTCCTGCCGGAAAGAAACATAACAAAGCCTTGCACATCTATGTTGAATGCAAGGGCATTACATTGTCTCATGTTTTGGTGGATACGGTTACGCTCTGAATATCCTCGAGCGCTTTTGATCGACTTGATGTCGAAGGTTGGTTCGAGACCAGTGACATTATTGTGAGCTTTTGATGGTTCTAAGCGAGCAGTACTTGGAAACTCACTCACTGTTAAAGTCGGTTCCCGGACTTTCGACTCTACTTTCTTTGTTATGGACATCCGTCCGACACTCTTACCTACTTGGGCGCCCTTGGATACATGGGGAAGACATTACCTCTACCTTGCATCGAGCTGAAGTACCGGTGAAAGGGAAGGTTGTTCTGATATGTGGTGAAGAAGAATATATGGTCGGTCATCTCGGTCATTCCGATACCTCGAGATGGAAGGAGAATTCTTTGAGACTCCTGTCAGCTTTTGAAACAATACCCAGTCATGTGTGACTCTCCATCACTCTGAAGTTCGCAAGTTCCGCCTAGGATGGCCTCATTGAAAGATGCTCAAGCTCTTGTTGAAGAAGGAGGTAGTACTATTTGGGGTCACTCCCGATCTTCCTTTCAAATCCGACAAAGTGGTTTAGGCTTCACCATCAAAGTCGAGAAGATGCGAACATGCCGGCCACTTCCTTTCGCATCGGCCAGTGGAATCCATGCTATAGAAGGCGACAACGACTTCGACATCGACAAGTGGATCTTCCAACTCGGATCATGGGCTCGACAATTGGAAGCGAAGGCGTCATACCAATCTCCTTTAGCCGGGAGTAATTGCTCTTGTTTTGTTTTGCTTTTCGTATTTTATGTTTTGAACAATAAACTCTAAAGCCTAGTGCCTTGCCGGGGCATCATGGCTCGTTTCGAGGTTATTATCATCATTTGCATATTTTCATTCAATAAATTCGTTGGACTTTTGCATTCGATTGTTTGTTTTCTTTCTTTTACTTTATCACCCGTTCAAAAGCTATGTGTCTCTACACACACCACGTGATACAACTGCAGAATCACTCGAATCTAGTTAATAACAACTATGCTATTGCTAAATATGACTTGATAATCCGATCTACCAAGCGGGCGAAAGTGAGGAAGATTGTGAAGTGCCGGAGAACTTGTCGGGGCTTCTGACAAGAAGCGAGTTATCTGACCACGAAGAGATTGAGGTTGTGAATTTGGTCTTGTGAAGGCGAGAAAAGAATTAAGATAGGAGCGGGTCTTGAGGCGGTGTTAAAGAAGATTGGTTCGGATGCTACGAGACTATATTGAGGTTTTGCTTGGTCATACAAAGGCATGCTTGGTTTGGACATTGATATTGTGGTACCGATTGCCGAGCAAAGAGGTTTTCTCGGTGAAGCGAAGGTTAAATCGCATGCGTCCCGAGATGTTAGAAAATCAAAGCGAAGTTATGAAACAATTCAATGCCGGTTTTCTAGTTGTTACTTCCTATCCACAATGGGTTGCAAATGTGGTACATGCCCAAGAAGGATGGCAAAATGCGAATGTGTGTGGATTCTGAGATGAACAAAGCAAGTCAGAAAGCGATTTTCCACTCCCTCATTGATGTTACGGTTGACAACACCGCTCGGCATAAGGTTTTCTCCTTTATCGATGGTTTCTCGGTTACAATCATATCAAAATGGCTCCACGAAGACATGGAAAGACTACTTCGTTACGGTGGGGCACTACGCTACAAGGTTATGCCGTTCGGATTTGAAAACGCGGCGCCACTTATCGGTAGCGCCATGGTGGCGTTATTTCATGACATGATTCATCACGAGATAGAGGTTTCGTCGATGACATGATAGCTCGATCACAGACTGAAGAAGAACACCTTGATCATTTACAGAAACTATTTGATAGGTTGAAGAAGTACAGACTAAGACTTAATCCTAACAAGTGCACCTTCAGAGTCAGATCCGGTAAACTCTTAGGATTTGTTGTCAGTGGTAAAGTATTGAGGTTGACCACCGGTTAAAGCTATTCAAGAGATGCGGCGCCCGCAGAGAAGGAAGTCAGAGGTTTCTTGGGCCGATTGAACTATATTGCCAGATTCATTGCACATCTAACTGCTACTTGTGAGCCAATATTCAAGTTACTTAAGAAAGATCAAGTGGTAGAATGGAGCAGCGATTGCGGATCGCTTTGACAAAATCAAGGAGTACCTACGAATCCTCTATCGATGTACGCTGCGAAGGAAGACCTCTTATCATGTACTTGGGTGTTAGAGAACTCAATGGGGTGTGTGTTGGGGCAACATGGCGAGTCAGTCGAAAAGAGCATGCAATATACTACCTTAGCAAAAGTTTACATTGTGAAACAAGATACTCACGGCTCGAGAAAAATTACAGCTTTGGCTTGGGCTGCTTTCGGCTAAGGCAGGTATATGTTGACCATACTACCTTGTTGATTTCCAAGATGGATTCGATAAAATACATCTTTGAGAAACCACTCTCTCGGAAGAATAGCAAGATGACAAATGATCTTGACGAATCGATATCGGTACACTTCTCGAGCGATCAAAGGAAGTGTAGTAGCGATCATTTGGCTCATCAAGCCGTAGATGACTATCGATCTATGCGATTCAATTTCGAGATGAAGATGTTTTACTAGTCCGATTGTGAAGAGCGAGCCCAGACGAAGGACACGAACAAGGATCCCGATGGACCATGGTCTTTGATGGGCGTCAAGCACTTAGCAATGGCATTGGCGCCATCATTACATCCCTACGGACATCGCCTTTCACCGCCATTATGTTTCAATTGCACTAACAACATGGCGAGTCAGCGTGCATCATGGGTATTAAAGCTATTGACTTAAGAATCAAGTCCTTGCAAATGTATGGAGACTCGACCTTAGTGATCGGTCAGATTATGGGCGAGTGGGATCTGAAGCATCGAATCTCATTCGTATCGAGAGCATATTACGAGTTTGATCCCTACTTGAAGAAATTACTTTTGATCACATTCCACGAGAAGAATCGGTTAAGCGGCGCATTGGCTACTATGTCATCCATGTTCAAGGTTAGATGGGATAACGAGGCTCCCGGATCATCATCGAGAGGTTTGTGAACCGGTATTGTTATGAGCTTGACGAAGAGAAACCTTGGTACTATGGCGTGAAGAGGTATCTTGAGACTCGGGAATATCCAGCGAGGGCATCATCAACGATAAAGTTCTTGAGAATATTTGCATCAAATTCTTCCTCAACAACGGCATCTTATACAAAGCGCAACCACGATTTGTGTTTACTCCGCTGTGTAGACGGAAAACAACGAACATATCATGGAAGAGTTACGAAGGCGCATTTGGTACCCACTCCGGTGGACACGCCATGACTAAGAAGATTACGAGAGCGGTTACTATTGGTCCACCATGGAAGCGATTGTCACCGTTACGCTCGATCTTGTCACAAATGCGGTTATACCGACAAAGTGCGTACCTCGGTACCTCGAATTTCTAACACTCCTTGGCGTTTGCAATGTGGGGCATTGACATGATTGGAGAAATCAAGCCTCCAGCGAAATCGTTTCATCCTTGGCAATTGACTATTTCACCAAGTGGGTAGAAGCGACCTCGTTTGCATCTGTTACCAAGAATGTTGTGGCTCGATTCATCAAACATAATCTTATCGTCGGTATGGCACTCCAGAGGATTATCACGGATAACGACTCTAATCTCAACAACAAGATGATCACGAACTCTTGCGGTTCAAGATCAAACATCACAATTCTTCTCCTTATCGGCCTAAGATGAATGGCGCGATGGAAGCCGCCAACAAGAACATTAAGAAGATTATCTGAGAAGATGCGGTGACTTACAAAGATTGGCATGAGATGTTACCATTTGCTCTTCATGGTTATCGCACTTGATCGAACATCAGCGAGGCAACCCCTTCTCTCTTGTGTATGGTATGGAGCGGTCACAATCGAGGTTGGATACCCTCGACGAGTCCTCGGGATGCGAGTTAGGCGAAGATGATTGGATCGGACTCGCCTTGATCATGTTGATTGATGAAAGCGACTCGCATCCATCGCCATGGAAAGATCTATCGAAGCGAATGATCGGCGCATTTAACAAGAAGGTCACCGAGTCTACCAAGTCGGTGATCTAGTAGTCAAGCATCATTCTTCCACAAGGTGATCGGGAAAATGGACTCCCACCTATGAGGACCATTTGTAGTCAAGATAGTATTTTCGGTAGACTATGATACTTAGCACCATGGATGGTGAAGACTTCCACCACGTGAGCGAGACATAGTCAAAAATACTACGCATAAAAGACCGCTAGGTCGGTAGCCTAGGAAAAATAAGGGCATCTGGCGAACCAAAAGGGTTCGGGCAAAGTTAAGGATATATACAAAACATGTACACCGGGTCGAAAACACGAAAAGCGGCTTGGGCAAAAAGGTATCCGTTGAAAACTTAGAAAGGCGGTCTAGGCAAAAGTTAGGGATTTAAGCGTACAACTATGTCTCGATCACCTACTTCCAGACTACTATCAGCATTCAAGATTCAAATGGCGAAGATCAATTCACTCACTTTCTACTGACAACAAGGAGATGAGATAGTTGAAATATATGAGTACTAGCATAGTTGGGACTTAACGAGATTGTTTCCGCATAGCTTTTTACCTTTCTTGTGTACAAACTACTTGGCCATACGCCATATTTCGAATAAATACGAGTTTCCTTCTCTTTACAATTTTCACTATTGTTGTTTGCATAAAGTCCAACGTTTGCTTTGAATGATTATATGCATTTGACAATAAGAATCTGTTCACAAACATGCGAAAAGTGAACATACAAAAGTACTCGCTACAGGCTCTAGGAATCGAGATGACGACGAAGGTCACCGAAAACATTCCCCCCCCCCACAGAGCATAGGTGTCACTCACTACAAACCTCCCCCAGCGGAATATGTGTTGATCCCCGAGCAGTAATTCCACTCAGCTAAGTAAAGTCGCATCAGTCCCCGGCAGCGATACTTCATCCCCAGCGGATATCTCTCAGCAATTCCCCTTCTCCTCCCCAACAATAGTATCCAGACTTGGAGCTTGGTCAGATAGTGCATCAGAGGAAACCTACATCTTTACTACTCGACGGAGATTTCAGCAGGCTGACCGGTCTCCGGCAACCATCAAGCGCTCTCGTGAGATCTACACTCAAAACCCGATGGGCGCCTCCTAAAATTTCCTCGGCGGGATCTACATACAAGATCCCCAGTTGCCTCCGGACTCTCCCAGCGGGGTCTCGTATGAGATCTCCAACAGGTTTCTCTCTCTACCTTCCTCAATAATATCTAGGCCCAAGACTTGGACAGATAGTGCATCGGAGGGATCAAAGTTCTTTTCTTCTCAGGATCTCCATCCCCAAACAAGAGTCAGGAATCCTCAAGCAGAACATCCGCATCTTCATCAAGATGGATATATTTTGAAATACCACAACATCTATCATTCATACATTACTCATAAAGTCATAATTCATGCATATGTCATTCATATACAATGTCATGCATCAAACTTTGCATAAAACTAACAAATATTCTATCAAAGTTTCTCTTGTTTTCTCAAAGCAATTAAAAGTCATTCGGCATAAGCGGTCCAAGATTAAGACCGAATCGACGGAAAGCTATCTAAGCGACCACCCTTCTTTGTTCTCAACGGCGGATCCGAGATTAATACCCGCTAGGCGGAAACCTATCCGACGATCACAAGTTATCCTCCTATAACGAGCGGTGGAACAATACCCGCTGACGGGGAAAATACCACGCTTTGCCAACTACTATCCCCTCGAAATGGTCAACACGAAGATCTACTCGACTCTCTCTTATTATCATGACTCAGATGCGCGTGCGACTCGATTGCCTTGGATGGCATCTTAAGCCCATCTCCGATCCTTGTCAACATTTCTCCACTTTTGGAATCTGCATATATGGTTAAAAATCAATGCAAACCAATAACTTCATTCAAAAGTGAACACGAGTCTAACGTCGACTCCCCGGATGGCATCTTAAGCCCGTCTCAGTGCTCCTTTCACTTCGAAGCGTCTATCGAGCCTAGCGTACGGCTCACTCCCAACATCATTTTTTCCAGATGGCATCTTAAGCCCATCCCCGGTGGTCCTCCTATCAACAATCTCGAGTCTAGCATATGATTCACTCCCCAACAACTCCAAATGGCATCTGTAAGCCCATTCCCGCATCATCCACCAACAGCGAGTGCAAATTTTCAGATGTACTCGAGTGTTCAATCATCTTCTACCTTGGTCACGAAAGACAAGTATGTCAATCTAACCTTCGATACAAGAAGATTGAGCAGGGCGCTGTCATACCCTAAAATTTGCCCTCCATCTTCTCAAGACATTTCATACATCCATACTCAAAGATTCCTCAAGAGTTGATCAGACAAACTCTCTCCTAGACAATCAACCTAAACTAGGGTTTGGTATCTCTCAGATCAAGATGGACTTCCAACATCTCCAATGATCATCATGCCTCCTCATATGCTTTAAATATTCTCCATGTCAAGTTTCAAGCCTCACAGATCAAATTTCCTCAGACAATTGCTCAGATGGTTGAAAATCAGTTGTATTGGACAAAAAGTCAACTGTGGTCAACATACAGTCAAACTTCATGATTTTTGGTAAACATCCTCATTTTGAAGTTAAATTCATCATTTGATCAAGGGTTGGTCCTGATTCACCAAGAAAACTCAAGATTTGCTCAAAAGTCAAACTTTCTAAATTAGGGTTTCTAGGTGAAAAGTCAACTGAACTTTGACTGATCATAACTTTCTCAGAAATTTTTCCACCACCTCTTATTTTGAAGGAAATTCAATTCTCTACAACTTCATGTCTTAAAAGAATGTCCAAAAAATGCTTCATTTGAGAGGTATGGCTCAACATTACAGGTCCTTTTCAAAGTCAACAAAAAGTCAACATTTTGTTTTGAAGATATATTGAGCATGGAAACTCCAATTGATATGAGACCAAAACTTTTGGTTAAAGGACTCCTAGAGCTTTCCAGAAAGTCCAAGAACACTCAAAAATGTGGAAAATTGAGCAATATACACTATTCAGAAGTTGGGCAATTTTGGACAATTGCACAAAAGGACATTTTGGTCAAAATGCAAAATTTTCCAAATGGGCCTATAATCTTTTGATCCAAATTTGTTCATGGTATTATTTGTGACCCATAAATGCTTGGCCATGGAAATTTTCTATTTTATTAATTTATTTTTGAATTTTAAACCATTTAATTCAAAATTAAATTATATAAAATATGAAAATAAAGTATTTTTTTCAAAAGGAATGATTTTATATCATGCTTGAGGTCCAAGGAAGCCCAAAACACTTGCCAATTTCATGATTTGCTTGCACATGGAAGGAAAATCAAATTTTCAAGAAAATTTGATTTGTTTTAAAGTGAAAATATTGCACATTCATTATTCAATCTTTTTTCACTCTCTTTGCCATCCTAATTCACTCTATAAATACTCAGCATTGTGAACAACAAAGGACACGAAACCCTAGCCCCATACACAGGCCTCACTTTGCCAAATTTTTCAAGAAACTTGAAAAATCGAATTTTGTTTTCCAGCCAGTTTCAGGGTATTTCAACCATTCAATCTTGTTCCTAGACATCCTAGGAGTCCAAAGCAATCTTTACTCAAAGCTAAATCGCCCTGAATCGTGCCAGCTAGCTCTCACCGGTTTGGTAAACTCACAAAATTCGATTTTCCTTTTCCATGTGTTATTAACTGTTTTTGTGTGTTTGAATGTATTCAGGACATCAAGTAGATCATGACTGATCCCTTTCATGCAAGCTTAGACGTAGAAAACGTAAACCACCATTGCTAGGGCATTTTGGTCTGTTTCGATCGAACCGGGTGTTACAGGCATTTTCAGGGAAAACCAATATCACCATTGGATTCAGAAGGTCCGATTTAGGGGGGTAAGGTACCATAGGGCTTTGTATTTTGCAGATTTTTCGAGTTTGCAGGTTTGCCTCGTCGGAGAAGACGACCGGAGCTAGGGCTCCGGCGTCGTTGACTAGGACGAAGACCGGCGAGGATGGCGTGGCGTGATGGGCTTCTCTGATTCGCTCTCTCTTTCCAACTGGACCCCACGCGTGCTGACTCGGTTTGACTCCATTCCCAGGACGCGTCATCACTCAAAAACCATTGATTTTGTCTTTTCCAACACAAGATGTCAAGTGGCCCAGTGGTTAAGACGCTTCCTGTGCAAAGATGCTCTCCCATGTCATGAGTTCGAACCCCATCAGGACCAGATTCATTTTCTTTTTACAAACTTTGCACTATTTTCATATTTTTCTATTTTCTATTTTATTTAATATTTTGCATATCATTTTAATTCTTTTCTATATTTTATTTCATGCATTAAAAATCAACAAAATAATTTTTCCTTTTGCATTTATTTTCTGAAAATGTTTATTTAATTTATAAAATTAAAAAAATATTATTTTGCATGCATATTTTATTTTATTCATAATTTAGCATTTAAATAACTTTTAATTAGTTTTTAATTATTAAAATGCATCTAAAAATCCCAAAAAATTATTTTAGCATATTTATGTTATTTCCAGCATGCCATATTTTTCTTATTCAAAAATTTGCATTTTTACTAACATTTTTCTCTTATTCGATTCTTCTCGTATTTTCCGATTTCTCATTCTCTTACAGGTTATTCCGTTTCAAACGATTTCTTTTATCGTTTTATTTTTTTCAATAATGTAATTGCTCATGGGATGTAATAGCTTAATTAGGTTTTTTTTATTTTCCGCAAGTTTAAATTATGTATACTTCCAAAGCCATGTAATAGCGTAAGACATTTACTTTTCGCATCTTTACATTTCCATTTTAATTTCCACCCTATAAATTGCTAGTAATTAGGCGTGTATGGCAAGATAAAATTGAACATAGCCCACTAATTTTCAAGATAACATATATCTGAATCAACACACTTCTTCACACATGCACCCCTTAGGGTAATTCTCTCTCGTTGCCTTACGAATTCAAAATGGTCATGTCCTCGAGCGTAGAGGTATTCTAGCACGTTGCCTTCAAAACAAATCATCATAGTCCCTTGATACAAAGATCATAAGACCCACGATGTAGCCTCACGAAAATGATGATAGTCCCTTCGAATGTGCTAGGATACTTCCTACAAGTTGCTTTCTATGACCATACGATGTCCCAGAATGTCCCTACATCCAGCAGAATGGAGTTACCTACCAACTAATGGTTTGGATAGCGCTATTCTAAAGGAACTAAAAATACAACGACCAATTCGAGTAGGTAATAAGACTTTTAGTTGCTTGCTCTAATCAAAATGCTTTTGCACCACACACTTTTGTCAAAGTTCAAACTCTTTTCAAAAAGCGAAACATTTCGAACACTTTGTATACATTCCTACATGAATCATTACAAAGTCAAAGTGAAATGTCTTTCAAAACATTTTTCAAACACACGAAAGCACATTTTTAAAGTGATCTAAGAGCAACTAAGAACCGTAGATAACTACGGATGGAAAGGTGCTAATACCTTCCTTTCATAACCATTCTCTGTACTCGGGATCTAACGAAGGTCTTTTACGTACTTTTACCTTCCCTTAATTGGATAAAAATAAAAGTCGGTGGCGACTCTTGCTATCCGCACATTTGCGATACAAAAACCTACAAAGTCAATTCACCGTGTTACAGTGTACATAAAAGAATTGGATATTTACAAAGAAATATGTATGTACATAAAAATTATGGGACTTACACGTAAGGGGGCCATGATCGGTGAAAAATTCGAGAGAAAACGAATTCGGTTTTACCGTTTAAATCGGATCAATCATGGAAAAAGATGTAAGTTTTGAAGAAACATTTTGAAGAATGTTCTTGAAAGTGTTTTTGAAAAGTGAAATATACTTATGAGAAGTTTTGAAAAGAATCGGGCTTCGAAAGTTTGAAAAAAAAATCACCTTTAAAGGTGTTTTGAAAAGTACTCAAAAGTACCATTTTCGGCTCAATAAAAATATAATCGGACGAAAGTTTTTCTGAAATTTTTTGACACTATCTTAAAATAGGTGCATTAATTGACAAGTGTACAAAAAATCACCTCAAAATGAGGAGTTTTGATTGGGTTTTGAAAAAGTCAATGTTTGCAAAAAATATGAAAAAAAATTACAAAGTTTGGTAAAAAAATGGTCCCAAGGCTACTCGAACCCGGGACCTCAAGGCAAGGAAAGGTATAAATGACTTAAGAGTGAGTTGGCAACCGCTGGGGAGACAATACATCCGTGTATTGAAGTAAAACTAACTAATTATATTTTAAAATGGATATTTGAATTTGAAAAACGCGCGCAGTGTTCATCTTCTTCCTCCAATCTTCAATCAATCCTCAAATCCTTATTTCTTGATGAAATTGAACGAAGTAAACATCAAACTTGATCGTTTTGAGCTCAGGAACATGATTATGTTGTTTAATTTCATTTATTTTCAGTTTAACGTGATTAAATTTCTCAAGAACACGAAGAACCCTAAAACTGAAAATCCTAATTGAAATTGTGTATGGTTGATGAATTGATCAATTGATTGAGGGTTATTGATCAGTGATAGTGCAGAAACAAAACGGCCAAGCGTTTTTTGGACTGGAATCAAGGAATCATAGAGTTTGAAGTTCGTGTTCTTACCTGTTCAAGCTTAGATCGAAAACTGCTTTAGAGTGTTTCCAGTTGTGATTTGATGATCCCTATAGCACCAACGAACTTCAAGGATTGTGTGAGGAAGGTCTGCTCACTCTGAAATTGCTTGGATTGTCCTGACCATGTCCACCTGCATATGGTTCAAAATGAAACTTGAATTTGATGTTAGAGCTGTTACAGATGGAAGTTAATGATCTGCATCATCCATATGAAGTATGTTGATGATGTTTGAGTGAAAAAAACACACTTTGCGAGCGAAACATCAATTCGATAGTTAAAGCGATTTGGGAAAGCTTGAAACATGAAATGCAAAATCTGTTTTTTAGTGTTTCTTGTGTTGATTTTAAGTTACAAACCAATTACATGTGATGTTTATGACATGTTAGACACCAAATATCTCATGTTTCTTCACAAGTTTTCAAAAATGCAAGATTTCTCAATTTTCACTATATTACTTGAATTTTAAGAAAAGAGTGAGAAAGCTTGTTTTGGCATAGCTTTGGTGTAGTTTGAATTGGCCAACATGACCTCTATTTATAGGTCACAAGTTCTGAATGGAAAAGGAAGGGAAATGGCTTTGGTATTTACAAGTTGCCTTAGAGGCAAGGAAGTCATTTTGCATTAAATGCAAAGGAAGCTTCCTTTTAATCATGGTTATTTTTTCAACTTGATCTTATCCCATCATAATTACTCTCCATCTGATTTTTTATCAGCCCTATCCCTCTTTGCAAGGTGGCATGGCTTCTAGAAGAAGAAACTCAAAAATGACCTATAATTTTGAAGTTTGTACTTGAAAATCAAGGATTTCGGAGCTCTATGTTTCAAATTCAAAAGTATAGCTAGACTCCATGGATCTGAGAGTTCTTGGACATTTTGGAAAGCTTGTTTCAAGGGCTACAACTTTCATGTTTTGAGTTTTTTCCAATTCAAAGTGGAACTATGTGAAAAAATGCCATGAAGTTTGGAAAAAGTATGAAATTTTAACACTTGAAAAAATTTCTAAGTGTTGAAAATTTTGACTTTTTGTTGACTTTTCCAAATTTCTTGATTTTTTATGATCATGATGGATAATTTGAAGTATTTTGATGATGGAAAAAGTTTTGTCTTGAAAAAGTTGACCAAAAGTCAAAGTTTGACTTTTTAGTGTAGATGAAATTTCATCAGATGATTCAGAAATTGACTGATGAACTCTATGAACTTCTATGATATTTTGAATCCAGAAATTAGGTCAACATGTTGTATCTAAGATATGAAGATCAATCTCCAATCAAAAAAGTCATTCATTGATCAAAAAATCAGAGATTGCTCATCCTCGATGAAAACCCTAATTGGTCGATCCTTGATAGATCATGAGGAAAAAATTTGATATCTGAAGATCAGAGGTTGATGATTTGATCAAGATAGATCAAATGAGGTGAATAAAACTCAAACCTTAATTGATGGACTCTTGAATCAGATGAAAAATTGATGAAACCCTAATTTTGACCTGTAGAAGCTACACCCGATTAATTTTGTTACAGGCGTTAGTGATGCAATGATGCGGATGTAAGGTGGTATATTAGGTCAAAATTGGGGTATGTGGAAGCCAAAGACATTCTTTGGCATTGTCACAATTCCTTGTGGGGACACTATAATGGATTCTGACGGCCACAAAGTCCTACAATCGGGATTTTATTGGCCTTGCTATTTAAAATACTTATGCTCATGCTAAGTGTTGTGATAAATGCCAAAGAAGTGGCGGTATAGGCAAAAGAGATGAAATTCCTTTGAACAACATGTTGGAAGTCGAGGTATTTGATTGTTGGGGAATTGATTTTTTCGGTCCGTTTCCGTCGTCGTTTTCAAATGAATACATTCTTGTGGCTGTTGATTAGTGATGGCGGGTCGCACTTTTGCAATACACTGTTACAAAAACTTTTGAAATAATACGGTGTAAAGCATAAGGTGACAACTCCCTATCACCCGCAAGCGAATGGTCAAGCCGAAGTGTCAAATAGGGAAATTAAAAAGATTTTGGAAAAAACTGTTTCGGGTTCTCGAAAAGATTGGTCACAAAAATTAGATGAAGCTTTATGGGCGTATCGAACCGCCTATAAAGCTCTTATAGGACTAACCCCGTTTCAGGTTGTTTATGGCAAGACTTGTCACCTCCCGGTGGAAATGGAGCACAAAGCTCTATGGGCCCTTCGATTCTTGAATTTCGATCAATCTTTGGCGGGTGAAAAGAAAAGTGAAACTCGTGCAATTGGATGAGATGAGAGAGGAGCATACCATTCAACGGAGTACAAAGCGAAAGTGAAAGTTTCTCATGATAAAAAGATAAAGCACAAGGAATTTCGACCGGGGCAAAGTTGCCTCTTGTTTAATTCCCAGATGAGACTTTTCCCGGGAAAACTTAAGACAAAGTGGTCCGGTCCGTTTCTAATCAAGGAAGTCAAAGACTATGGTGCTATTGTCTTGCAAGACCCAGGAGGAAAGCGTGAGTGGACTGTGAATGGACAGCGTTTGAAACGGTATGTTGGCGGAGAGGTGAGCCGCAACATAGCCGCATCCTACTTTGATGATCCGTGATCATCCTGGACCGTCGAGCTCTACCGACGTTAAACAAAGCGCTTGTTGGGAGGCACCCCAACATTGTAAGTATTTATGTTGCACTTATTTTGACATGTCCCTTTAATCAATTTCTTGTTTTTAGAAAATTTCAAAATTCTGCAGTCGCGCTTAATATGTTTGACCATCTGGAAGAAACTTTCGCTTAATCTAGATCGGCGCTTAAGCGATCCGTGAATTTTTAAAAAATTATTTTTCAAAAACGGGTTTTTTCTTGGGCCCAACTTAATCTTTGGTTAATTGTAAATAAAATAGGGTTAGTTTCACTTTGTTTTTCACTTTTCCCTCTTCATTCAAAACTCTCTCAAGAAATTCAAAAAACCCCAACCCCAAATCAACAAATTCTTGCGAATCTCTTGTTCCAATCATCAACCCAAGCATCTAAGTAAGTTTTCCTATGGTTTTCCCTTTTCAATTTCGCTATTTTCTGCTGTTTAGGTTAGATTTTGGAAACCTAGGTTTTGGAATTTAGGATTTTTCTCTTAGGATTAGGTTGTTTAGGTTGTAGAGATTGCTTAAATTAGGATTTTCGTTGCTATTAGGTCTGATTGTGTGGAGAAATTTACATTTCTGAAGAATTTTTAAAATCATGAGGCTGATCGGTAACAAGCGTGATCTGATTGAAAAATTCTTCTGCTGTGTTTTTGAATTGTCCTTTATGTCTTGATGCTTTGGTTGATTGATTTCTACTGTTGTTTGCATGAATTATCTCTAACGGGCATTTCGGTGTCGATTTTCGTTGATTTTTGGTGTTGTTTTCGGATGGCTCCTAAGCAGCGGGTTTCTTCCATAGGTGGGTCCTCTCGATCGGTTCCTTTTGATGGTGACCGTTTTCTAGGGCACTGGCGGCAAGATACAAAGAGCTCGAGGCGCAACATATGGGTGGCGAATCATCCGGCTCCGAGGCGGGCCATTATACCACCCACGATGCTATCACGGATAACTATGGTTTGGGTGTTACGTGAGCCCGGACCAAAGTTAATGTTGGTAGTTAGGGAGTTCTATGCCGCGCCATTCGATTGAGGCGTGATTACCCGTTCACTTCTGTTGTGAGGGGCAAGTTGGTCTCCTTTTCTCGCACTACTATCAACAATTACCTGGGCATTAATTGGACAGCCCCAGAAGATCAGTTGGATATCTACCACGACCACCTGGCTCGTGGTAATTAGGATCATGCTATGTTGCGGAGGAAGCTGTGTTTGTCAGGGCACTCTTATGAGCTGAATATGGCTGGCCAACCACTGAAATTCAATCGGTCCGGCCTGAAGACTAGTGCCCGTGTGCTGATGTGTGTGGCCCTTTATAATCTGAGACCTAGAAGCCACACATCTTCTATTCCCATGGAGACCGCCGACCTCATTGCTTATATGCTCGATGAGGAGCAAATTGATTTTGGTCGGCTTATTGCAAATGAGCTAAAGAGGGTCGCATTGAGTTATACCTCCAGAGGGGAGCGTATAAAATGTGCCCTAACTTATCCTGGGTTGATAATGGGCCTTCTGAAAAGGGCCAAAGTTGTTTTTCCTGCTTTGGGGCACCTTACGATCGATGGGATCATTGATGATTCCTACTGTGATCGCTATTGTAGGGCCCTAGATGATAACTCTGTTGCCCGGGCTGTTCCAGTAGCTGCTGCACTTCCTCAGGCCAGTCCCTCTGAAGAATGGAACCGGCAAATGCATTTTGCTCATCAGAGAGCATTTATGTATATGCACGAGAGCATGGAGAAACTAGCTTTGCAGATCAGAGAGCCGGGGGTGAATCACTTCACTCGTCTGCGAGCTTGAGTGCTTATCTTTGGTTGGCCCGGGTCGGGCCAAATGTAGAGGAGGAGGTGGGTGATGCTGATGGTGATGAGGAGAGTGATGATGATGGAGAGGGCAGTTCTGATTCTGGTTCTGAGACTCCTGGAGATTCCATCCTCGAGGCTTGAGATTGATGATGATCTTTTATTTTTTCTTGTCTTCATTTTATTTTTAGTACTTTTTAGTTTTTAGTTTTTGTTTTTGCTTTTTAGTTTTGTTTAAACTTTTGAATTTTGTTGGTTGCCATCCATTTTAGGATGTGCTTGTAATTCAATTGGCATTTTGTAGGCATGGAGCCTAAATACTTTTTAGTTTTAAACACCATTTTGGGGTGTCTTTTATTTTATTTTATTTTATTTTATTTTTAGATTATAGTTTATTTAATTTAAATTGTACATCTTTTGGTTTGTCCCGGTTTTTCAACGGTACTCCAAAGCAAGTAAGTGTGTTTCACCAAAGTGATGGTGATGATATAATTCTCGACTCGATCCACAAATAAGGTACATATTTAATCGTTTTGTAGAATATTAACATGTCTATGAAATTTGTGCTTTATGCAAAATATCTTGGCATGTACAAAAAAATTTGTGTTCAAATTCGAATCATTAGGACTTAAACCACATAGGTGAGAAGCTTTCCACCTTATACCAAATATTGAGTGTCTAATAGTTTTGTTAACTCGTGTGATTCATGCTTAATCTTAATTTGTTTGTGATAATTTGGAAACTTAGAGATGATCAAGGCAATTTTTTGTGCATTATAAGAAAAACCATCAATTCCAAAAGGGCTTCAACTAACCGTGAGTGAGTGAATCCTTGTGAACCCTTTTGAGCTTAAATTGTATTTGTAGGATGAATTTATCAAATCAACTAATTGTTAAGTAGGCCACTTAATAGTTGTTGATAACCTTTGGAAATTCAATGATAATTCATTCTATAAATTTTTCTTGTTTGTGAATACCAACCCTTTTTGTTGATTAACCCTTGAAGAGCATGTTCTTGAATAAAAAAGTTGATATAAATGAAGTTGAGGAGGTAGATCAAAAAGAACCTAGAATTGATGACACAATGATCCTACAAGAAGAAAAAAGAATAGAGAAAAGAAAAATACAAAAGAAGAAAAACATTTGTATATGAAAAGAAAACAAAAGAAAAAAGAGGATCATTATGTGAAAAAGAAAAGAGGTTGTGAATAATAAGAAGAAAGTGGGAGTTAGTTGTGAAATGCTCTTCATACTCTTTAACCCAATTTGTTTCAATGGCTTTGTACTTAAATATCCCTTGTTTCTAACCTAAGCCATGTTACAACCCTTGAAAGTCCTTAGTGATCTTTGTTTCCATTTGTCATTTAACTTGTTTCGATGAATGCATGAATTATTCAGATGTGCACGACTATTAGTGAGAGTGTTTAGTTCTTTGTAAATATTGCATTTTGTTCTTCATGAATATTGAAGAAATGATTAGGTGATTCAAGTGTGAACATATCTTTTATTTTGTCTACATGTGTTGATATATTGTGTTTAGAACTTAATTTATATCCATGTTGTGTTTGAAAAAGCGACGATGTGTGCTTTGCTAGGGTATGTTGAGTTTGAACCATCATTCTTGTGTGAGTTGCATGCTTACATTTTGTTTCTTCTTACTTAGTGAGATTATTGACTTTTGTTTGGGGACAAACAAAGAAGTAAGTTGGGCCGAGTTGTTAAGGACCAAATTGTAGCTATTTTGTACATGATTTTGTGGTCCTTAACAATGCTTTTTTAATTAATTAGTAGTATTTATTCTAGTATTTTGGTTTAATTATGTTTTTATTTAGTTTTTGTTTATAATATATTATTTAACTTAGTTTACTTTTAATTGTAGGTTTTATTGATTAATTATCTCAAGCTTGGATTCAAGGACACTTGAAGAGCTTTTGGATGATTCTTTTGAAGAAATTTTGGATGAAGAAGCATGCTTGATTCGCCTCAGTGATTCTGCTTAAATGTGAGTAACGGCAAGCGCGTGTCAAAACAGAAAAAGGACAGACTCATGCTTTCACCTTTTGGGCCACCTACTCCATCATTTCCAGCTGGCTTTTGGTGTGTTAGGCAAGGGAGCTTCACTTCATCATCATTATCTTTCATTGTGTAAAATTAGGGCATAGAATTTGTAAAGAAAAACATAGTTTTTCATCTTGATTCTTCATGTTCATCATCTCCTCCAACAATCTTGTGAGCAAAGCAACCATGGAAATGTGTGGCTAAGTTCTTTTTGTGTCAAGATTAGAGGTAGTTGATCTAACTAGTATGTATTTCTTTTAATACATTTGTGTAAGAACATGGTTGATGATTAATATAGTTGAATATCTTTGTTCTTCATCTTTATGCTTTGAGAATTGTTTGAAAAATGATGCTTCAAAGTAGACCTAGGATATTCATCCACTAATGAACAAATGCTATAACTAGATTTGTGTGTTAGTGTTTACTAGTATTGAGCTTAATGTTTATCATGTCAATAGTTGAAGTGAGAAATTATTCAAGGATTAACATGATAAAACTCACAATCTTGGTGAGAAATCAACAAGATATAGAGGATATGTATTTATAAAAATCATCAAACTAGTTCATCACTTGATTAATAGAATGCATATGAAACTAGATCAATGAAACTAATCTTGACATGCTTCCATCAATTGAAAACAAACTCCAACTCTCTTGAATCCAAACCATAACTCTCTTTTGAAAAGACTAATTTAGTTATTTGCTTGGAAATTCATGATACTAGTAGCTTAGGAAACAAACCCTTTGGTTAATTTAATCTTAAAATACACTTTTCTATTGAAAGACTACAATATACACCAATCCCTGTGGAATCGATAAATAAAAATACTTGTTCGCGGAAAATTCCTACAACAAATGTGCAAATCGAAATCTGGAATTCACGATTCTTGATGTTTTTCTGATCTGTAAGGGTCTGGGATGAATCAATGAACCACCAGGAACGTGTTTGGATTCTTAGAACTGGCTGAATCGAAGCAAAAACAGGGCTGCAAGTTGCTTGAGTAGCATGATTTTTTGAGCTTTGTTAGGGTTCTTAGAGGCAGAATTTTCGTTCTTGTGTCATGTGAATGCATTGTGTACTTATAGTGGATGGATTTAGGTCAAGAATCATGAGGAAATAATGTACCAATCAATGAGAAAATATTTGATTCGGTATAAAACTAAATATTGCCTTTTTGATCAAAATTTCAATCAATTCTCTTGCCAATCAATGCCAATTTCTAATTTTCCAGCTTGTGTGGATTGCTTGGACCTCAAGAATGAGAGAAAAATCCAATTTGCATTTAATTTTGATTTTCTACCTTTTATTTTAATTTAATTGGCTTTTAAATGATTAAAATCCAAAATAAATAGAAAATAAAAGATAAAATTTGTGGCCTTGGGCTTGGAGGTTCCAAATCAGCTAAGGAACAAGTTTGAATCAAGAAAAGTTAGGCCCATTTGTAAAATTTTGGATTTTGTCAAGTATTTCTCTTTGTCCACCTCTTCAAAAATGCCCAACTTGTGCAAGGTGTATCTTGCTCAATTTTCAACATTTTTGGGTGTTCTTGGACTTTTTAGAAAGCTCTAGATGTCCTCTAAACAACCTCTTTGGTTTCATCTCAATTGAAGTTTCCATGCTCAATAACACTTCTTTACAAAAAGTTGACTTTTTGTTGACTCTGAAAAGGACCTATAATATTTTGACCCATATCTTCCAAATGAAGCATTTTCTGACCAAGCTTGTGAGACATGCAGTTGTAGAGAATTGAATTCTCTTCAAAATGAGCTTTGGTGGGAAAATTTCTGATAAAGTATGAGAAAGTTATGCCTGGTCAAAGTTCTGTTGACTTTTGTCTGAGAGAGCCCAATTTAGAAACTTTGACTTTTGATCAATTCTTGATTTTTCTTGATGAATCATGATCAACCCTTGATCAAATGATGAATGTTACTTCAAAATGTGGATGTTGACCAAAAATTATGAAGTTTGACTATATGTTGACCACAGTTGACTCTTTGTCCAATACAACTGATTTTCAACCATCGAGCAATTATGCAGGAAACTTGACTTGTTAGGGTTGAGACTTGACATGGAGATCCTTTGAAGCATATAGTGAGGCATAATGACCACTGGAGGTGTTGGATGCTTACCCTGGCTTGAGGATAGTCAAAACCCTAGTTTGGGTTGATTGCCTAGGAGAGGGTTTGTCTGGTCAACCCTCGTGAAATCCTTGAGTATGGATGTATGAAATGTCTTGAAAAATAGGAGGGAAAATTATGGGGTATGACAGCTGCCCCTGTTCAATGTTCTTGTATTGGAAGGTTTAAATTGGCATGCTTGCCTTTCGTGACCTGAAGGTAGAAGATGATTGAACACTCGAGTACACCTGAAAATTTGCACTCGCCGTTGATTGATGATGCGCGGGAATGGGCTTATAGATGCCATTTGGAGAATCTTGCGACTTTACTGGGGAATGAGTCGTACGTTAGACTCAAGAATGTCGCCTGAATAGGAGAATCATCGGAGATGGGCTTAAGATGCCATCTGGAGAGACGGATGTTGGGGAATGATTCGTACGCTAGGCTCTATAGATATTCCCAAAAGTAGAAGGGAGCACGGAGATGGGCTTAAGATTCCATCCAAGGAGAGTCGTACGTTAGACTTCGCGCTCGTCTTTGAATGAAGTTATTGGTTTGTTCTGGTTTTTAACCAAATATACAGCATTCTAAAGGTGGAGAGATATCGACAAATAGTCGGAGATGGGCTTAAGATGCCATCCAGGGCAACTGAGTCGTACGCTAGACTCTGTAGTTGCTGTTGATAATAAGAGAAAGTCAGAATAGACCTTCGTCCTGGCTACTCTGGGGGATAATATTTGGCAGAATGGGGATAGCTTCCCTGTCGTTTCGGGTGTTGATCCAATGCCCGTTGTCAGAAGACAACTTGTGTGGTCTTTCAGATAGGGTTTCCCATCTTGCTTCGGGTGTTAATCCTAGACCTTCCATTTGGAAATGATTTGCGCGGTCTTTCAGATTGGGTTTCCCGTCTTGTTTCGGGTATTAATCCTGGACCTTCCGTCTAAAAGTAATTTTACCTGCTGGGGAAAAGAAAACCTTGACAGGATATAGTTAGACTTATGCGGATTATGATGCATGCAAGCGTATGATAATGTGTATGAATGATATACGCACATGTTATGATTCTTATGAATAATGGATGAATGTAGATGTTGTGGTATTTCAAAACATATCCATCTTGAAGAAGATGTGAACATTCCGCTGGAGATTTCCGACTTCTACTTGGGGGTGAAACCGTTGAAAACCCTGACTCGGAAGAGGAGGAGGCGCCCTTGATTCCTCTGATGCACTATCTGACCATGTTATGAGCCTAGATATCAATGCTTGCTGGGAATAATAAAAGCTGGGAGATATTCCGTCGGGGACCTTGTGCATAGACCCTACTGAGGATGGTGGAAGTTGGAAGACACTCCGCTGGGGATCTTGCACGTAGATCTGGATGGGGAATAAGAGATGTAGGTTTCCTCCGATGCACTATCTGACCATGTTTTGAGCCTGGATATTGCTGCTGTTGGGGAAGGGTGATCGTCGAGAGATATCATGCTGAGGATAAATATCTCTGTTGGCGATGAACTATTACTACCCGGAGACTGATGTTAAGATAATTGGGATCGCTGCTCAGAGACTAATGCGATGAAGCTTGGAGTGTTGGAACACTTAGTGGAAGGAAATTTGTACTCCGCCGAGGAAATTTTGTAGTGAGCGATAGCTCTATGGTGATTGTACTCTGCAGGGGAACATATTGGTGACTTTCGTCGTCATCTCAATTCCTAGAGTCTGTAGTAATTACTTTTGTATGCCCGCTTTTCGCATGTTTGTGAACAGATGTTTATTGTTAAATGCATATAATCATTCAAGGAAATCATTGGACTCTATGAAAAAAGCAATAATAGCGAACACTGTAAAAAGAAAGGATTTGCATTAATTTTTGAAAGGTGGCGTATGGCCAAGCAGTTTGTACATTAAGAAAGTAAAAAGCTATGCGGAAACAATCTCATCGGGTTTCAACTATGCTAGTGCTCATATATTTCGACTATCTCATCTCCTTGCTGTCAGTAGAAAGTGTGTGGATTGACTTTCGCCATTTGAATTTTGAATCTTGATAGTAGTGCATAGGTAGGTGATCGGGCGAGACATGGTCGTGCGCTTAAATCTAACTTTTGCCTAGACCGCCCTTTCGGATTTTGATCTCTAGGGATACCCTTTTTGCCCAAGCCGCCTTTTCAGTTTCGACTTGCGGGTGTACATTTTTTTATATATCCTTAACTTTTGCCCGAACCTCTTTGGTTACGGGATCTATATTTTTCCTAGTCCAGTCGACCTAGCGGGTCTCGTTTATGCGTAGTATTTTTAGAATATGTCTGCGTTCACAGGGTGTGGGATGTCTTCACCATCCATGGTGCTAAGTATCATAGTGTCATACCCCAAAATTTGCCCTCCATCTTCTCAAGACATTTCATACATCCATACTCAAGGATTCCTCAAGAGTTCATCAGACAAACTCTCTCCTAGACCATCAACCCAAACTAGGGTTTGGCAATTCTCAGATCAAGGTGGACTTCCAACATCTCCAATGGTCATCATGCCTCCTCATATGCTTCAAAGACTCTCCATGTCAAGTTTCAAGCCTCACAAGTCAAATTTCCTCAGACAATTGCTCAGATGGTTGAAAATCAGTTCTATTGGACAAAAAGTCAACTATGGTCAACATACAGTCAAACCTCCTGATTTTTGGTCAACATCCTCATTTTGAAGTTACATTCATCATTTGATCAAAGGTTGATCATGATTCATCAAGAAAACTCAAGATCTACTCAAAAGTCAAACTTTCTAAATTAGGGTTTCTTAGTGAAAAGTCAACCAAACTTTGACTGAGCATAACTTCTTCATACTTTCTCAGAAATTTTTCCACCACCTCTTGTTTTGAAGGAAATTCAATTCTCTACAACTTCATGTATCACAAGAATGTCCAAAAAATGCTTCATTTGGAAGGTATGGATCAAAACATTACAGGTCCTTTTCAAAGTCAACAAAAAGTAGGCATTTTGTTTTGAGGATATATTGAGCATGGAAACTCCAATTGAGATGAAACCAAAAAGGTTGGTTAGAGGACTCTTATAGATTTCCAAAAAGTCCAAGAACACTCAAAAATGTGGAAAATTGAGCAAGATACACTATTCAGAAGTTGGGCATTTTTGGACAATTGCACAAAAGGAGATATTGGTCAAAATGCAAAATTTTCCAAATGGGCCTATAATCTTATGATCCAAACTTGTTCATGACATTATTTGTGACTCATAAGTGCTTGGCCATGGTCAATTTTCTATTTTATCAACTAATTTTTTAATTTTAAACCATTTAATTCAAAATTAAATTATATAAAATATGAAAATAAGATATTTTTCAAGAAGAGTGTTTTATATCAAACTTGAGGTCCAAGGAAGCCCATGATACATACCAATTTCGTGCTTGATCATTCATTAAAGAAAATCAATTTCCTTCAAAAATTTGATTTTATTTGAAAATTATTCAATGCATTCAATACCAAATCTTTTTTCCTTGTTTTTTCTCTCCTACTTCACTCTATAAATAGCCAGCATTACACACTGACAAGGGACACGAAACCCTAGCTCCATACACAGCCCTCACTTTGCCAAAATTTTTCAAGATTTGTCAAAAATCGAATTTTGAGTTCCAGCCAATTTCAAGAAGTTTTGAGCATTCAAACATCTTCCTTGACATCTCAGCAATCGAAACCTCCTCTTGCTCGAAGCCAAATCGCTCTGAATCGTGCCAGCTAGCTCTCACCGGTTTGGTAAACTCACAAATTCGATTTTCTTTTTCCATGCGTTATTAATTGTTTTTGTGCATTTGAATGGTTTCAGGACATCAAGTAGATCATGAATGATGCATCACATGCAAGCATACACGCATAAATCACATATTGCCATGGTTAGGGTTCAAAGCTGATTGAGCCGGCCGATCTGAGACGATTTAGCCAAAACTAATGCCACCATTGAGATCGCAGCCCTCGATTTAGGGGGGTAGGGTACCTTAGAGCTTTTGATGGTTCTAAATGAACAATGCTTGGAGAGCTCATCCTTCTAGTTAAAGTCGGTCCCCAGACTTTCAACTCTACCTTCTTCGTCATGGACATCCGTCCAGATTACTCTTTCCTACTTGGAAGCCGTTGGATACATGGGGCAGGCGTTGTTACCTCTACTCTGCATCAGAAGCTGAAGTACCCAGTGAAGGGGAAGATTGTTACAGTATGTGGTGAGGAAGAATATATGGTAAGCCATCTGTAGTCGTTCTGATACCTCAAAATGGAAGGTGAATTCATCGAAACTCCCTGTCAGGCTTTCAAAATAGTACCAAGAGTCATGCCAGTTGACTCTCCTGTCACTCCTGAAGTTGCCAAAGTTCCACCAAGAATGGCCTCATTGAAGACACACAGCTGCGATTGAAGAAGGAGGTCGTCTTGTTTGGGAGTCGACTCCACGATCTTCCTTTCAAATCGACAAGGCTGGTTTAGGCTTCACCACAAAAGTCGGAAAGATGATCTGTTGCAAGCGTAGCAAACTCCCTCCGCATCGGCAAGAATAGAGTCCATGCTATAGAAGATGGCGAAAGCGACTTGACGTCGGCCTTGGATCTTCCAACTCGGACAACGGGCTCAACAATTGGAAGGCGAAGGCGTCATACCAACCTCCTTTAGGCAGGAGTAATTGCTTTTGTTTTGTTATGCTTTTCATTTCGCTTTGAACAATAAACTTAAAGCCTAGTGCCTTACAGGGCATCACGACTCGTTTGTGAGGTTTATTATTTGTCATTTGCATATTTGCATTCAATAAAATCATTGGAATTTTGCATTCAAGTACTCTCTTTCCTTTCTTTTACTTTATTACCCCTTCAAAAAGCTATGTGTTCTTACACACACGTGATACACTACTGATTCACTCTGAATCTCGTTGATCTTGCTTTGCTAAATATGACTTTGATAATCCGATCTACCAAGCCGAAGAAAAGATTGTGAAATGCCAGAGAAGACTCTACACAAGAAGAATGGGTTATCTGACCACGAAGAGCCGATCGAGGTCATGAATATAGTCTTGACGAAGTAAAAAATCAAGATAGGAGCAGGCCTTGAGAATAGTATCAAGGAAAGATTGGTCCAGATGCTGCGAGACTATATCAAGATTTTTGCTTGGTCATACAAAGACATGCTAGGTCTGGATATTAACATTGTAGTACACCGACTACTTACGAAGGAAGGATTTCTCCCTGTGAAGCAGAAGGTCCGTCGTATGCGCCTTGAGATGTCTGAGAAAATCAAAGCCGAAGTTATGAAACAATTCAATGCCGTTTTCCTAGCTGTTACTTCTTATCCACGGTGGCTTGCAAATGTGGTACTCATACCTAAGAAAGATGGCAAAGTACGGATGTGTGTGGATTACAGAGATCTGAACAGAGCAAGTCCAAAAAACGATTTTCCACTTCTTCATATTGATGTTCTAGTCGACAAACCGCTCAACATAAGGTCTTCTCTTTCATGGATGGTTTCTCCGGTTACAACCAGATCAAAATGGCTCTTGAAGACATAGAAAAGACTACTTTCGTTACACAGTGGGGCACATTCTGCTACAAGGTCATGCCATTCGGTCTGAAGAACGTTGGCGCCACATATCAACGTGCCATGGTGGCTTTGTTTCACGACATGATTCATCACGAGATAGAGGTCTACTTCGACGACATGATAGCTCGATCACAAACTGAAGAAGGACATCTTGATCATTTGCGAAAGCTGTTTGATAGACTGAAGAAGTACAGACTAAGACTCAATCCCAATAAATGCACCTTTGGAGTCAGATCTGGTAAACTCTTGGGGTTTGTTGTTAGTGATAAAGGTATTGAAGTCGACCCCGCCAAGGTTAAAGCTATTCAAGAAATGTCAGTTCCCCGTACTGAGAAGGAAGTCAGAGGTTTCTTGGGACGATTGAACTACATTGCTAGATTCATTGCACATTTAACTGCTACTTGTGAGCCAATCTTGAGTTATTGAAAAAGATCAAGTAGTGGAATGGAGCAGCGATTGCCAAACAACTTTTGACAAAATGGGTACCTACAAAATCCTCCTATCGATGCCGCTTTATGAGGAAGACCTCTTATCATGTACTTAGATGTTAGAGAACTCAATGGAATGTGTTGGGGCAACATGGCGATGCAGTCGAAAAGAGTATACAATATACTACCTTAGCAAAAGTTTATCATTGTGAAACAAGATACTCACTTCGAGAAAACTTGCAGCGGCTTTAACCCAGCTGCTTCCGACTAAGACAATATATGTTGACTCACTTACTTGTTGATCTCCAGATGGATCCGATAAAATACATATTAAACACCTGCTCTCTCCGGAAGAATAGAAAGATGGCAAATGATCTTGACTGAATATGACATCCAGTATACTACTCAGAAAGCGATCAAAGGAAGGGTAGTAGCCGATCATTTGGCTCATCAAGCCATAGACGGCTATCAGTCTATGTAGTTCGAGTTTCTAGGCGAAGATGTTTTACTAGTTACTGATTGCGAAGAACCAGGACCAGACGAAGGACCTGAACCGGGATCCCGATGGACCATGGCCTTTGATGGGGCCTCAAATGCACTTGGCAACGGCATTGGCGCCACCATTACGTCTCTTACTGGCGGACATACACCTTTCACTGGCGGACATACACCTTTAACATGGCCGAATACGAAGCGTGCATCATGGGTATCAAAGCTGCTATTGACTTAAGAATCAAATTCTTGAAAGTGTATAGAGACTTAGATTTGGTGATCAGTCAGATTAAAGGCGATTGGGATACGAAACATCCAAATCTCATCCCGTATCGAGAGCATGTTTTAAATTTGATCCCTTACTTCGAAGAAATCACTTTGGATCATATTCCATGAGAAGAGAATCAGTTGGCAGACGCATTAGCTACTATGTCATATATGTTCAAAGTCAGATGGGACAACGAAGCTCCCCAAATCATCTTCGAAAAGTTTGTGAACATATCTTGTTGTGAACTTGATACGAAGAGAAACCTTGGTTCTATGAAGTGAAGAGGTATCTCGAGACTCAGGAATATCTCATGAGGGCATCTATCGGTGACAAGACATTCTTAAGAAGATTCACATCAAATTCTTTCTCGACAGCGACATCTTATACAAGCGATCATGACTTGTGCTCACTCCTTGTGTAGACAGGAAAAGCAATGAAGCGCATCATGGAAGAATGACATGAAGGCGCATTGAGTACCACTCGATGGAATACCATAGCTAAGAAGATTCTAAGAGAAGGTTACTATTGGTCCACCATGGGTGATTGTCACCGCCATACTTGGTCTTGTCACAAATACGGATATATCGAGCAGTGCACGTACCTCTAGTACCGTTGAATATTGACTATTCCTTGGCCCTTCGCAATGTGGGGCATTGACATGATCGGAGAAATCAAACCTACGCTTCCAATGGAAACCGTTTCATCCTTGTTGCAATTGACTACTTTACCAGTGGGTAGAAGCGGCCTCATTCGTATTTGTTACCAAGAATGTGGTGGCTCGATTCATCAAGCATAATCTTATCTACCGTATGGCATCCACGAAGGATTATCACGAATAATGGTACCAATCTCAATAAAAATGATCATCGAACTCTGCATGGGTTCAAAATTAAGCATCAACTCTTTTCCATATCGGCCTAAAATGAGCAGTAGCGATGGGCCGCCAACAAAATATCAAAATATCATATAGAAGATGACGAGTGACTTACAAGGATTGTACGAGATGTTGCCATTGCTCTCCATGGTTACACTTTCTGATCGAACATCTAGGAAACCCCTTCTCTCTTGTATCACGGTATGGAAGCAATCCTACCCATCGAGGTTCGAGATACCCTCGGCCGAGTCCTCCGGATGCGAACTAGGTGAAGACGAATGGATCTAGACTCTCCTTGACCAGATCAACTTGATCGAAGAAAAACGAATCGCATCCATGTGCCATGGACAAATATACCAGAAGCGAATGATCAAAGCCTTCAACAAGAAAGTCAAGCACAAGTCCACCAGTCGGTGATCTAGTAGTAAGCGCATCCTCCTTTGGTGATCCGGGGCAAGTGGACTCCCACCTATGAGGGACCATTTGCGGTCAAAGCAGTATTTTCCGGTGGGGCTATGATACTTAGCACCATGGACGGAGAAGACTTTCCACACCCTGTTGTCATACCCCAAAATTTGCCCTCCTACTCTTCAAGATATTTCTCATATCCATACTCAAGAATTCCTCAAGGGTGGATCATACGAACCCTCTCCTACACAATCAACCCAAACTAGGGTTTGGAAATTCTCAGATCAAGATAGGTTCTCAACACCTCCAATGGTCATTATTCCTCCTCATATGCTTCAAAGAATCTCCATGAAAAGATTCAAGCCTCACAGGTCAACTTTCATCAGACAATTGCTCAGATGGTTGAAAATCAGTTGTATTGGACAAAACGTCAACTGTGGTCAACTTACAGTCAAACTTCATATGTTTTGGTCAACATCCTCATTTTAAGTGACATTCATCATTTGATCAAGGGTTGATCATGATTCATCAAGAAAACTCAAGATTTGCCCAAAGTCAAACTTTCAAATTAGGGTTTTCTAGTGAAGCGTCAACTAAACTTTAGTGACATAACTTTCTCATACTTTATCAAATTTTCCACCACCTCTCATTTTTAAGGAAATTAAATTCTCTACAACTTCATGTCTCACAAGAATGTTCAAAAAATGCTTCATTTTGAAGATATGGATCAAAACATTACAGGTCCTTTTCAAAGTCAACAAAAAGTCAACTTTTTGTAATGAAGATTTATTGAGCATGGTAACTCCAATTGAGATGAAACCAAAGAGGTTGTTTAGAGTACACATAAATCTTTCTAAAAAGTCCAAGAACATTCAAAAATGTGGAAAATTGAGCAAGATACACCTTGCACAAGTTGGGCATTTTGAAGAGGTGCTAAAGAGAAATACTTGTCAAAATCAAAATAAATTTGCAAATGGGCTAGTTTTTCTTCATTCAAACTTGTTCCTTAGAAATTTGGAACCTCAAGCCCAATGCCATGATTTTTATCTTTATTTTTCTATTTAATTTGGATTTTATTCATTTAAAAGCAAATTAAATTAAAAATAAGTATAAAATCAAAATTAATTACAAAATTGATTTTTCTCTCATTCTTGAGATCCAAGTAACTCATAAAAGTGGCAAATTTCGAAATTTACATTGATTTGGCAAGAAATTGATGAAAATTGGATCAAAAAGAAAAGATTTGATTTCATACAAAATCAAATATTTTTTACATTGATTGATCATTATTTGCTCTTGAATTATTTAAAATCCATCCACTATAAATGTACAATGCATACAACATGAGAAAGAACAGAAAAATTGCTTGGAGAAACCTAGCCCTACAACAACCCTATTCTTCTTAAATATTTTCCAAAAAAATTGTGAAATTCAATTCTTGCTCCAACCACTTTCCACCTCTCGATCACTCCATTGTGTTCTTAAGTACGTTTGAGTAAGTATACACCAAGAGCCATGGTTGAAGCTGTTTGCATCGAGCCACGTATGAACATACATATACATATATTTCTTGAATTCATTTTCTAATTTCTATCGTGTTTTGTCGAAACTAACCACTATTATGAGTTCCTAGGGTATCATAGGCAGTGCAGGTGATCACATGAAGCCCATGTCCAGGGAATCAAATTTCCATTGTTAGGGAAGTTTATGTCATCTTCTTGAAACTCATTGTCGATCGTTTCAAGCCAAAGCGAGGGCACCATTAATTCGTAGCCATCGAATTAGGGGTAGGTATCCTTTGCCATTTATTTCTCTTATTTTTGCGGGTTTGAGAATTGAAGCCAGGAGAAGGCAACGGAGCTAGGGCTCGGCGTCATTGTTCGTTGAATCCGGTGAGGCATGTGTAGCAAATCATGCATTACGGTTAAATCCATTCGTAAATAATTTGGGGCCCGTCTTGTTGTTGTGCTTTGAATTTCAAATCTAGGACACGTATACCCTTATAATCGTTCTTTGCATTTTCAACACCAAAAGCGCTTTGGCTCGATGGTAAAGGCAAGCGAGCTTAAGTTTTCACCAAGAGGTCTCGATTCGATCCACAGCAAGACCATTCTTTTCACTCTTTGAAAACTAACTTATATTTTTTCTATTTTCTTTTTTTCTTTAATATTTTCATGCATTTTAATTTATCTTCAAACAATTTTCTCATGCATTTAAAAAATCACAAAAATATTTTTCTTTTTTGCATTATTATCAGAAAATGTTTATTTAATTTTTAACATTAAAATTAATATTTTTGCATGCATATTTTATTTAATTGTTAATTAATCATTAATTTGACGTTTAATTGCATTTAAATTATGAAATCGATTCAGAAAATTACCAAAAAAAAATATCTTATCATATTAATGTCATTACTAACATAAAATCTTTTTCCCCATTCAAAAATCATGTTTTCTACTAACATTTTTCTTCTTATGCAGTTTTCTCGTATTTTCCGATTATGTATCTGTTCACAGGTTGTAACGTTTCAGACAATTTTTCTTGCGTTTCTTTTCAATTATGTAACTTCCTATGGGATGTAATAGTTTAATTAGGATTTTTACTTTCCGCACTCTTATTATGTAACTGCCCCAAAGCCATGTAATAGCGTAGGACTTTACCTTTTCGCACTTTACTTTCCGCAATTTATTTTCCGCACCCTATAAATTGCTAGTAATTAGGCGTGTATGGCAAGATAAAATTGGACATAGAACACTAATAATTTCAGGATAACATATCTGAATTCAACACACTCTTTTCACACGCACCTTAGGGTAATTCTCTCGTTGCCTTCACGAATATAAATGGTCAAGTTCCTCGAGCGTAGAGGTATTCTAACACCGTTGCCTTCAAAACAAATCATCATAGTCCCCGATACAAAGATCATAGACTCACGATGTAAGCCTCACGAATACATGATCTTGACCCTCGCTTGTTGCCTCGAAAATGATGATCGTCCTTGAATGTGCTAGGATACTTCCTAAAAGTTGCCTTCTATGACCATCAGTGTCCTTGAATGTCCCTCTTACATCCAACGAATAGGGTTACACGATCATGCATAAAATCCTCGGCCGAGATGGATGTGCGGAGGGAGGTGCGGGTCAGGATGGGTCTCGGACTCCAGGTTGAAGTCCCTATCCGACATATCTCGGAGAAGGGCTTAATGTCGGTCTAAATCGAGGTGTAGCTCGGCGGTTAATCGAATGGAGATCGAGTAGGTTATCAACCATGAAGATGAAGAGTTCTTAGAGTCTTTGAGGCGTTCTTCGACGAATAACTAGGCTAACACTAGCTTCCTGCCTTCAAAGCCATAGTTAATGCGCTGAGGCGATTCTGGAAGGAAAAGCGACTTCATGGAAGGAATGATATAAATAGGGCTCCCTTGTGAGAATAAACAAGACAATCATAAGCTTGGAACTTGAGTTCGACACTTGAGCTTCCAATCCTAAAATATCTTTAATAAGGTTTTCCTGCAAGAACATTGGCCACCGTGGGGCCTCGGTGAAATCAATCGGGCCGCACAAACACGAACACATAAGCCGCGTCTGAGACGACAATGTCTCAAGCTTCCTGCAACGGATCCACGGATCTCACCCGATCTTGGCCATGATCGATGACCTCGCGGATAGCGAAACACCAGGACAATGTTCGGGCCCGGTGAAGAGCTTGGACAATAGAAGATCGAGGAGGTAGAGCCTGGGGCGTAACCTTTGTCTCGGGCAATGCAGGAGGATGTCGTCCCGGATAATTTCAAACCCCGTCTTTGGCATCGTATGATGGCAAGACGGACCCGAGGCACATCATTGCGGTTAACAATACAATGGCACTTATTGGACAATCGACTCCCATAAGTGCAAGTTGATGGCGGTACCTTTAAGTCGGCCTTACTTGTTGGTATATGGGGCTTCCCGGTTGTCTATAGTGAGCTATCAAGACTTCACGAAAGATTATTCAGTTCTTAGCTAATCGACACATAGGTGGCAATACCTCCCTACAGCGTGAAACAACGCCCCTACGAATCGCTCCGGTTTCATGGCTGATTCAGCGAGGATACTATCAAGGTCTCACATCCTCGAGGAGATATTTGTGGCGCGTTCGGCATAATATGCAGGTCAATTCAATGAGTCTTTGGCGCCAAAGCATAGGCGAGATCATTACTCGGGCGAGTGCTACGTGAAGGAGAAAAGCAACATGGGCGTGCTCGAGATTCTAAAAAGCGAGGTCGGGGCGTGACGAAACGAACCCGCCACGGGATCTTTATACCACCCCGTGAGCGAGGCGGGACGGAAGGTGATGCCGTCGCGCCGCGGTCGGCTTTAGGTCCCAGTCGTTCACACCCCTCAGCGCTGGGAGGAAGACGTCCTCTGTGACATCAACCATCTGAATTGCTTACTCCTCTGATGAGGTGGACCGTGCTGCAGTTAGGGAGTGATCCGGGAGCATGGTGCAATTTCACCGTCTGAAAGGGCACACTGCCCAGTCTGCATACGATTTGGAGAGAGATTGAAAAATTAATACAAGAGGAAAGTTGTCAACATCGTGAAGGAAGATCTGGCGGACTAGCAAGGATTCATCCCAGGAGGACTCGACCGATTCGGTCTAAGAAAAAGGGTAAAGGCATGGAAGAAGTAAAGAAATCGGCCGACACCTCTCACTTCTCGGGGCTTTGTGGGAGGTGGCTCCACTAGTTCGGCCCGGGAAAAAGGTATGCTCGTGGCTCGGGCGGTGCCCGCCGGAACCTCGAGTTTGATCCGGGGTGATAACCTTCTCGGTGAATGCCAAGAGTTACGCCTGAAAATGATTCCATGGTGATTGAAATTAATCCAGGATTGGGGCGTTAAGCGTGTGTTGATCGATGCAGGAAGTTCCGGGCATCCTCTGATGGGAGGCTTTCAAGGGAATGGGTTCGAGCCAAATGAGTTGTTACCTTCCAGCGGGACTCTCGATTCTCCGTGAACAGGTGCGAGGTTACAGGTGTCTCCCCCTAACTACTTCGAGAGAAGGAAAAGTGCCAAAGCAGTTGAGTTAGGTACTTGGTGGTTAATCTTTGATAAATCACCCTATAACATTATCATCGGACGTCCTTCGTTTAATGCACTTGGTATTATCAGCGTTGTTTTGACCATGAATTATCCCAGGTAAAGGGCGTGTCGGGGTGATCCGTGGAGACAGGGCTTGGCACGGAATTCTATAGGATAGTTTGAAGGCCAAGAAGTTGGGACCATCGGAGGCTTCTCACGAAACACAGAGTGACGTAGTCGATGTCGATCCGAGAGAGGATGGGGACGGTTGGACTCACCCACAGAGGATCAAGACATCAAATGGGTCGTTGCCTGATCACTGTCGGGGACTCGATTGACAAGAGGAAGAGGCCAAGAGATAGTCCGATTGAGCCAAAATCTAGACCTTTGCACAGAAGCCATGGATATCTGCGGGCGAACCCGAGAAGATCATGTGCCATCATTTGTCAATTGATCCGAGATTGACCGGTGTCCACGAAGGAAGCGGAAGATGGGGAAGAAGGGACAGCCGTTTGGAGGAGGTGGGAAAGTTGTTAAAGCGGTTTCGTTAAGAGTGCGATACCCGACGGCTATCCACGTTGTTATGGTGAAGAAGAAGAATGGCAAATGGAGAATGTGTGTGAACTTCAGAAACTTGAACAAAGCATGTGAGATCCTACCCCTCCCTCACATTGATCGGTGATTGTGATTCTTGGGTTTCGCCTCACGAGTTTCTTGGATCGTGCTAAATTTAATAAATTCGGATGAACGGTGGTGTCATCAAGACCACATGTATAATGAAGAATTTTATTACGGGTTATCCGTTTGGCGAAGACAGCATGTATGCGACTTATCGGTGATGGATATAGTGTTTGCTCCTCAGTTAGTCGAATATTGAAGTATCGTGAGCGACATGGTGGTAAAACCGCCGAGGGCGGATCATGTGGTAGACATGAGACCTTCATGGCGATCGCGGAAGTTCAATATCGCGCTGAACTCGGACAAAAAGTGCGTTTGGGGTACAAGTCGGCAAGTTCTGGGTTTCATGCTCCTGAAATCGATGGTATCGGCCAGCAATCCGGATAAGTGCGAGGCGATTAACATGCAGTCCGACCTCGATCACGAAGTACAGCAATAGCCGCCGTTTAGCGCGTTGTCTCGTTCTTATCTTGTGTAGGTGACAAGTCCATCCATTTCTTCTCGACAATTAGAAGAGCTCAGTTCGATGGGCCCGGGCATGCGTAAAAGCATTCAATGGGATAAAGCAATTACTGTCGGCACCTCGGTGCGATCGGACAAAAGTTCTGGTTGACTTGCACAGCATTAACGGATGGGGCATCGGCTCTGTGCTGGTCGAACCGGATGAAGGAAGCGTTCGGTTTACTTTGTAAGCAAGGTGTTAAAGCGTCGGATACGATTGAGAAGTTGTACTGGCTTGTGGCGGCCCTGCAGCTCGAGCATTACTTTCTTGGGCATCCGTCCGGTGAAGAACTAATTTTCCGTTGAGCGGTGTTCAAGCTGGGACTTGGCCGGAAGGATGGTATCTGGGCCGTGGAACTATTAGAATCGAGATCGGTTTCGGCCCTCGTACAGATATCAAATCGAATCCTAAGTGACTTCATGGTTCAACTTGCCCAGAAAAGTCTACTCAAAGGTGGATTACAATACATTGTGGTTCTCTAATCTCAAAAGCGTTAAGCGGTAGTTCAGAGGCCCGAGGGAGATGGTGCTTGAATATTCTTTCGTTTGGATTTTCCAAAGTAACAACCGAGCGAGAATCAGACTTTGTTGGCGATCTAAGGCTAGCTTTGAAAGTCGAACCCTTGCCTGTGGTTCGTCTGGGTTCATAGTTGGTGCGGGATGATGACGGATCATTTCGAGCAAAGGATCCTACTACGCAAATATTTTGCAACAAGCTATTCGCTAAGTCTACAATTGATTCTTTGAAATGTCATGTAGCCGAGGAGAACACGATCTTACATCTCGTTTGGC